>JAZGTI010001115.1:0-15703 GCA_036877585.1 Botia kubotai | reverse complement strand
AGAGTGTGTGTGTGTGAGAGTGTGTGTGTGAGAGTGTGTGTGTGAGAGTGTGTGTGAGAGTGTGTGTGTAACATTTTAGGTGGTCAGCACTAGTAATAAAGTCTCATAAAATGGCCAAATCAGGCTTTAGTTTAAATCTATTAATGTCAGTAAGTTTGAGGGTTACGATTTAGGGTTTGGCGATACCAAATTAGCCCAGTATAAATCAATAGAAGACTACAGAATCAACAGAATATAGTGAAATAAATGTGTGTGTGTTGACTGTGGATCCTTGTCTTTTGACCAAGCCCTCCTTTGTTTGCATATGTTAATATCTCTTTCTCATCTCTCAATAGCCCGGGCTGCCGCTCTCCGCTGTGTGTGAGCTCTGTGGAGAAGGTAACCAGGATACTGGTGAGGAGCTCATGGAGTGCTCAAACTGTGCTCAGATTGCACATCCTAGCTGCTTGAAGGTACAAACATTATTCCTTTCAGTATTCTGTGTCGTTTTCAGTTGCGTTGTTAGGGTAAGTTACAAATAAGACATTGCAAAAGTATATTCGGTGAATTTAAAATGGGCATACAGTACATTGGCTTAATTTAAAAAAGATGCTTATTGCAGTTATAAGAGTTTCAGAGCATGGAATCAAATGCTTAAATGCAGGATGGTTTGGTTTATGGTTTAGAAACTTTTGAGGCATTGTTGAAAACGCTTTGTGGTCACTGTTGTGCTCTTATCCATTTTCTCCTCGTACAGTAAGTGGTCATTTTAAAGCTGTTTTATCCTCTGTCTGTTTAGATTTCAGGTGAGGGAGTGGTGAACAAAGATCTGCCCAGCTGCTGGGAGTGTCCCAAATGTGTTCTGGGCAAGGACACAGAATCTGAGGTAGCACACATACACCAGCACAAATGCGCGCACACAGATTTATGTATTTTTTTTTAAAGGGTTTCCTCCTTCTGTTCCTTGAACAAACTTATGGCTTTCAAATCGAGAAAGCTTTGAGCTTTTTGTGTCTTATGCTAGCTTTCGCAGGCTTGCATACATACACACACATTCACACTCAATCACAAGGAAAAAGGTGCATGCCAAGAGCTTACTGTGTCGTACACACACTGGTCTGCGTGTGTAACAGTAATGCTTGTTTTCCTTCGTGACAGTCGTCAGGTAGCGGTGATGACATCACGGCACAGGATGGGTCAGGGGGGCGAGGGGGTGAGAGCGGGGTATGGCACGGGGTCGGGCGGCCCCCCTCTTCTCTCTCCCATGGGTCGCTCCAGAAAAGGGCAGCGGCCCCTGAGCAGCAGCTCAGGAAGAGGGTGAGAGGCTCCGCCTTCCTCACGCCACTACTGCCGAGCACACAGCCGCTCTGCCTTTATTCTGAACTTCTCTGTCTTGACTTTCACATTCCCCACCCGAGCTTGTGCTCGCTCATTTTCTTGTGCCAAGTCCCATCTGCGTTGTCCCCTTTTGTTTTCGGCTTCTCTCTCTCTCTTTCTCTCTCTCTCTCTCTCTCTCTTTCTCTCTCTCTCTCTTTCTCTCTCTCTTTCTCTCTCTCTCTCTCTCTTTCTCTCTCTCTCTCTCTCTCTCGCTCGCTCTGTGGCCCACCCAGCCCTGTTTCCATCATCACCGTCGTGCCCCATTGCCGATTGAACTGACTGAAGGATTCATAATCATCTTTGTGTTTGCAGCTTGTATGAGTCCGTTCAGGGAAACTGATGTAGTATCATCGTTCTTTTAAGTTCGTGTTAAACAATGTGGCCTTGTGATTTCTGTTTCACAGATAAAATTAGAAGGAGCAAAAACACATGTAAGTAACTTCTTTGTATTTCTTGGTTTTCTTGGTGTCACCCATAATTTAAATAGACTGAATGACCAGTAATAGAACCCCAGTAGCGTTGTTTTAGACTTGTGGTGCTTGGTATGAAACCACTCGGGGTTAATGTTTACATATTTGCATGCTCTTGGTAACCCTTACAAAATTAAGCAGCAATTAATGAGGCTTGCGTTTAAATAAACTGCATTTGGGGGGGTCACATTTAAAATGTTAAAACGTTTTTAAACAATGTGAAATTTGTACGGTTATTGAAAATTAAATATCTGTTCTAACAACAGGTAGTTAAAGACGCTTTATCGTGGCAGAGTGTTGTTGCAATAAGTGTTTAGTGACTCTTGCACCTTTGCTTTTGCTACATATTGTCCTCTGTCTTTCAGAAACGCAGATCTTCATCTCTTGATCCTCGCGTGGCTAAGATCTATCGGCGTCATGGGATGGATCATGATGATGATTCTGGCAGCGACGATGAGGATGGAGACGGTGGAAAAAAGATGTTGGTCTACTCGAGGAGTGGAGTCTCATCATCGCGCAGAGGTTACGGAGCTGCCAGGCGAGGGGTTTGGAGAGGCTCCACCCATCGAGGGAATCGAGGAGGTCTGGCATCAAGTTCACTCAAAATGAGGCGTGGACTCGGAGCAAGAGCAGGCGGTCGGGTTAGGTTAAGGGGAGGATCTCATGTAAAGCGACGTCGTTATGAAGATGACGATGATGAAGATGATAATGACGATGATGATGACGATGAGGAAGATGATGATGAGGATGATAGTGATGACGAGAGACATCTGGGTCGATCAGAGAAGGAACATCGTTCACGGAGGAGACGACGTAGAGGTGAGGACTATGATGATGATGATGAGGATGAAGATGATGACAGCGAGGAACGAGACTTTGATGGAGAGGATGAGGAGGTGGAAGACATGGACGACGGAGGGGAGGAAGATGAAGAGGATGATGGCGAGAACCAGTCAGATTCAGACCCTGACCCACCTGTCTTACTCGTCTCAGATCTTAATGATGACCTGCTGAATGATTCCTATCTAACCGTGACTCTTCAGCGCCCCCCAAAGGCCAAACGAGACCCCGGCTCCATTGTACCCAGACTGGAGGCTGCCATGTCTCCCCGCACACACAATGCTCCCGGTTTCATTCAGCGTAAAACATTGCCCCGGACGCGACTCAGGAACAGCAATTTGACGCCTGCCGGTAATGAACTTTCCCAGTCCAGAGGTGCCCACGCGCCCGGCCGCCATGCGAGGCGGAATTCCAACCATGATGGTCGAGACAGAGACACTCCGTCACCCTCCTCAATGTCTTCACGTTCTTCTGTTTCTCCACCGCCACCACCTCCTTCAACCACCACGTGCTCTCCTCCTTCCCTCCTCTCTCATCCCTCGTTCCGTGATGTAGGAAATGAGCGAGGCTGCGAAAAGGACATTTGGGTGTCCGTGTTCCGCTACTTGAGTCGGGCCGACTTGGCTGTGTGCATGACAGTCTGCAAGGCTTGGTACAAATGGTGAGTGTTGATATGTATGACATGTACTTCAAAGTAAAAGCGTGCACAGAGGATCCTTGCGTGGACAAGGATTTTAAGTTGACTGTACTCTGTCAAATGCTGACCTTAACTAACTCCACCTTAAGCCACCTTAACTGTGTAACTTTGAAGGGATAGTTCAGTATCCCTCATGTCATTCAAAGCTTGTTGACTTGTTTTTTATGACTTGTTTTCTTCTGTGGAACACAAAAGAAGGTATTTTGAGAAATGTCTCGGTGGTTTTGTGTCCATACCGTGCAAGTCAATAAATCGGGTTTATTTAGCAAAATATCTTCTTTTGCGTTTTCTCAGAAGCAAAAAAGTTTTGGAATAATATGAGAGTGAGTAAATGAGACTCAAAAAGGGTGAACTATCCCTTTAAGAATATACTGTTGTTGTTCAGAAATGGTTTCTAAAGCTGTAAACATAACATGCATTGATTAAACAGTATTTTCCTGTGAAACATGTTAATTTTCTAAGTGAGCGATTATGATTGGTTCTGTAGGTGCTGTGATAAGCGCTTGTGGACACGGATAGATCTGAGCCGCTGTCGGTCACTAAGCCCTCAGGCTATTTCAGCCATCATTAAAAGACAGCCTGTGACACTTGACCTCTCATGGACGTCTGTATCAAAGAAACAGATGGCGTGGCTCATCCATCACCTGCCCGGTACAGTTGACCTAATTCTTGATTATGCAGTGGTATGACATAAAGCATTTGCATAAAATATTTACAGTGGCAAACCCAAAATATTCCCTCTCCCTGTTTCTCACAGGTCTGAAAGATCTAATGATGTCAGGTTGCTCCTCATTATGTGTGTCAGCATTAAGTTCACAGAGCTGTCCGGGTTTGCGAACACTTGATCTTTGTTGGGCTGCGGGCATCAGAGATGCACAAATAAAAGACCTCATAGTGTTGCCGGGTGAGACACTAACAGTGTTATTGCTGGAACTAAATGTACAAGAAGTTCTTAAGTAACTCTGTTACGTTCTTCTGTCCTGCAGGCAGTGAAAGTCGCAGTCGACTGAGGGGGTTGCTCACTCTACGGTTGTCTGGTTTGGATATAAGTGACTCCACCCTGAAGCTGATCGTCAGACATATGCCTTCACTGAGGAGGTTAGACCTGTCTCACTGCCAGGGACTCACAGACCAGTCCATCAACCTGCTCACCGCTTCTGGGTGCAACACTCGTAACACGCTCAGGCAGATCAGTCTTGCAGGTACCCTTGAATATTGGCTTGTGTAGATCTACCGATTTTGTCAAAAGCCCATAAAATGTGATATTAGGACAAGTGATGTTTTTGTTTTTATGTGTAATGCACAACTAAATTCCAATTGAATTTCAAGTTTTGGTTGTATTACACATGCATCATGTAAAATCATTTCCATAACCATAAAATCATTTCCATAACCATTTCATTGCCATAACCTGATTAAGGCAATGTTACGGCATTATACGTGTTCTTTAAACAAATAAAAGAACAGATTGTTTTGTACAAACAATAAAAGAAATGAACACAATATAGATTTTTAGTCAATATAGTCATTTTTTACACTGTAATAACACATGCAAATACTTCATTCTTTCAACTCACTCATTTTATTGTTTTGTTTATGTCTGTAGGTTGCAATAAGCTGACAGACGCTTGTCTGAGCTATATGAAGCGATTATCAGCTTTGACTCTGTTGGATCTGCGGGGGTGTAAGAACGTGACTCGACGCGGCTGTGAAAACTTCATCTCTGACTTATCTTACTGCACCGTCTTCTGTCTAACCGAAGACAAACTCATTCAGAAAATATCGTAACATGCACACACACATACACATACAGTCCCCACAGCTCTTACTAGTGAGCTACAAACGCTGCATCCCACTGAAAACGGGCTGATGCAGCCTGGATGGGAGGATGAGGCTGAAGAAAGAGAAGGATACAGAAGGATACAGGCTCTGATCTAGGCGGAGGGTAAAAACAGAGTGACACGAGAACCTGGAGATCGGAACAGGTGAAGCGTGGAGGATTGCATTACTTCAACCCACAAGAAAGATCTGACACATCCAAAGTGTGGCTTTTGTCTCCTCTGGGCATTCAGCCTCATCCAAAGCGTTTCCTTAGAAGGTTCCAGTGCTTATGTTGATGAGCTTGACACTAAACATTACAATCCAGCACCTGTGGGATTTGGTGAATGAGAAAGTGAGGATCTGATCAGAGTTTGGGTCCAGCGGACCTGTTGGTCTCAGAAGAGATTGTGTCAATGATAAGTTTGACTCCTACAATGGAAAAAAATGACTGTCATCCAGCTTGTTCTCATCTGTTACAACTTGTTGAACAAAGTGGCATGAGCCTTTTTTGGACTGCCATCAAAGTATGAATATGATCTATAAGACCGTCAGCCTACTAGTTCAGTCATGCTTTCAAAGTGACTCTTATTGTCTCTGAACACACGCTTCAATCGTTTAACCTTTCAGAAGGTTTTGCTGCCTTTGTTTGTGGACACATCTTATTATACCATTGAAAGACATTAAACAAAACTGAAATCACTCTCCCTTAGTTTTCGTTCATCTTATCGTTTGTACCTTTGCTTGCTGCTATCCCATATGGCCAGTCCATCTGCATTCTCCTGTCCTGTCTTAAGTTTGGAAAGGGTTGTTCATAGTTCAGGCTGAATTGCTTATTTGCCCTTGCGAAGCTGTAACTTAAATGCAACTTGTAGCAACAATATAGCAATTATTTTCTAAAGACATTTAAAAAAATGGATGTTCATTTTGTGTTTTTCTTCTTTAAGCAGAAAATAAAAAAGTTGAAGGAAAATATTTACGGCTTTTTGCTTTGCTTGTGCTTATATTAATGTTGTATATAGAATGAATGAATTAGGCATGTTCATTTTAGGCGTTCTACTTGAGACAGGCCCAATATTCTCTGATCTGTAGATATACATATTTAAGACACTTAATTTGGTCTTTTTCTGCAAAGAAAATATTAGAATATAATATTATTTAATTCTAATACAATCTAATATTTAGCTTTTCACCTAAGATGAAATTATTAGTCAAAATCGAAGTCAAAAGGTATCGATCCAGGATACTTGATCTTATTGCCCAAATGTAACGAATTGCAATGTGAAGTTATTTAAAAAATGGCACTTGCTGTTATTTAAAGTTATGGGACTTGCAAAGAAAACGGTAAACATGTATGGAAAATATATATTTTCATGTTATACAATGTCACTACAGAAGGTTACTGAAGTATAAATATTTATTAGTTTTTTAGTCTTTGTTAGCGTTTTGTTTTATTTACATGCTCAGCATCAAGGCCACTGCAAGCTTGGCTTATAAAACAAATCCTGCATCAAATATAAACTTTAGGAATAGTTTTTCCTAAAAATGAAAATTCTGTCATTATTTACTCACCCTCTTGTTATGCCTGTTACTGAGATTTTTTTGACACAAAAATGGGAAACTGCTGTCTTTATATGGGAAAGAGCTTCAAAATATCACATGGTTTAGTAAAATTTTAATGAATAAACCCTTTACTGCTGAGAAATAACATTCAGTTGCGAAATGAAGTATAAAAATATTTTACAGGGAAATTGTACATTTAGTTTGGCTGCAGGATTGTTGCGAAGGAGAAAGGATTGAACTTATATCCTGATCCGTGGTAGAATTTGTTCTGAAACTCCACCCTGCAAAAAACAAGGAAACTAAGATCAATGTGAGTGAGAAATGTTCTTCAGTTTGTCTTGTAATACTGTTACTGTCCATTTGTAATGACTATTGCAAGAAATTCTGCATTGACTTGCATGTGTAAATGAGCAGGTGGGTGCGTGTGATTTTCTCACCAGTGCAGGCGCAGGGCGTGCAGGAACGCTGACAGACCCTCCATGACGAGCAGGATAGAGACGGTGAGCGTAGCGAAGATGATAAAGATGAGCGACAGAACTACAGATCCCACGTAGCCCTGCCATGAGAAAGCTATTCTCAGGACCATCACCCAGAGAACCTCAGACAGCTCTGATGTGCACACAAACACACATGATAATCTGTAATACAATCAAACTGATAAGAAACAAAGTCATTTGTAAGAGAAAGTGTAGTGCTTGTGTGTGCCTGTGTGTGTGTTTGCTGCTTACGTGCATGAGCGAGGCTGAGCGCCCACAGCCGAAGATAGGAGGCAGTGTTGGAGATGCAGCCAAGGCAGAACTCTATGGTGTGGATTGCTTGGTGCATGAAGACCTCTGTGTAATTAAACTCCTGTAAGGGTATAAAATAAGCATACGTACACTGTATTTAACTACTGCTCATTTCAAAGACCCTTCACACCTTATATCTCCCCTCTCTGACTCATCAATGTTAAGCTTCTTCTGTGACATGGTATTATTAACCCTTCTGTTTCTTACCTGTTCTTCTACTCCACCTCCTCCCTCCAGGTCTTCCAGTTGAGCGTTTATAGAGCTGGTTTCTGTCACTAGAGGGCGCTGCTCTCCCTGTGAGTAAGAAAAGGCTTTAAAGAAACGGTAACATCAAAATGATAAAATATTAACTTACATTTGCGTCGATTTAACACTTGAGCTAAATATTCACAATGCTGCTATTTTCTTTACAATAAAAGAGAACGAGGACCAGGGCCTAACTTTTGTTTATACCTCGCAATACTGTAGCTCCCGTTTGCTAGCTTTAGTCACAAAAAAAGAGCATTTAATCTGGTATGGGAATACCTCTTTCCCTCCATTCCTTACCGTTCTCCTGCTCCTCCTGTGTCTAAAGTACATGTTCAGTGGTTTTCCCAGCAGTAGCATCGGAACCGAGAGCAGCGCTAAACACACCAGCACTCTCTGCACTATCATCTACAGAAAGAGAGTAAATATATACGCATGAGTCACGGCAGTAATACAATTGTGATATTTAAAGTGTTTACTCTATATACAGTTAACTTCAGACCTGTCCTGAATACAGTGGTGGGTTGTCTGGGTTCTGAGTAAACAGGAACATGTCAATGAAGTGGATAAGGATACTGGGAGCGCTATCGGAATCTTGAGGCCCGAAAGCAATCCATTTAAACACCACCATGAAGACGAGGTACCCGAAAAGACACGACATAAACAGAAGCTCAGGAATCAACACCAGAAGCACACTGCTCACATCTCCAGAGTTCCTGCAGAGAGTGAATAGCCTTAAACTACATGACAACATTTTCTGATGAAAACAACAGTGTTTTGAGAAGATTTTTCTTAAGTTCTTATGGATTTTAGCTGTCTCTGTTTTCTTTTGTCTCTTTATGTAATCACAAACTCACTCGATTATGGTGAAGTCAGCTTTTTATGTGGGGCATACCATCTGTTGTTCAACTTATTCTTCATACAAAAATCTCACTTTATTACAAGTTATAGCAAAGCATGTTTGAAAATCTATATTGATGTTTACTGACAACCTAAAGCTAATGGTATAAATAAACTACCATAAACAATTCTCTGTTTATTGAAGCATTTCATGTACCTATAATCTTTGCATACTACTATACATGCTTCAAAAAACTAATCATGTTTTATAACTCACATGTAGTTGAAGAAGGACAAACAGACTCCAAAGGTCATATGGATGACCCCAATGATGACTGACATCTTCATCTTATAAGAGTTGAGGAAGGTGAGGTGGTTATTGGCTAGACTCCAGATCTGTGAAACCAGAGAACAAAATAAAGTTACAAGAACCATTTGCCATAGCTGCACTGGATAATCAGGTGAGCTGGACATAGCTTTACTTCTGATTGGCTGTCTAAAGCTATATTATTAGACAGGTACTCCATGTATTTATGTCTTGAATAGGAAAAACAATGTTGATGAAGGGCCAGGTTACCGGGTCAATGCCGAATGGATATGGTCCCTGGAACACTCCGGTTACGTTTGGATCTAGAGTGAGGTACTGATTCCCTCTCAGTGTGTCATCACTAAGCCAAACAGAAGAAAGAAGATCAAATACATGTACAGTAATAAACTTACAGTTCATTCAAGTTATACATTTTGTCAGTGCATGTGGGAATTGAACCCACAAACTTTGCGTTGCTAGCGCAATGCTCTACCAACTGAGCTACGGGAACACAAATTAGTGAGCAAGTGTGAAAATGCAGGCGCACAAGAAAGACTCTGTAGTGTTGAACCTGGCACACCCATAAACAAAAAGGAAAAAACACTCTCCTTGTCTCTCTGATCATATTCTATAGGAAAAGGAAATCCTGAGATTCCTTGCAACCAATGGAGATGATTAAACAACTTTTGTGCTTTGACTGGTGAATGACAGGCGGAAGGGTTCAGGAAATCTTTTGGAAAACATGTATTTTTGTAATCCGATTGGATTGCGTGATACAGTGTTTCAAATATGTGTGGGCTGAACGTGGGGTTTTGTGTGGGCTGAACGTGGGGTTTTGTGTGGGCTGAACACAGGGTTTTGTGTGGGCTGAACACGGGGTTTTGCGTGCGCGTACCTCCAGTTGCAGTGCTGTATCATTGGTTTGACATGCCAGCGAGAGGAAAAAAGACACAGTCCTTTACTGAAGCACTCATTATAGACGGCTCCGGTGTAGATTGAGAACAGCCCCATCATCAGAATGAGATACCGTCCACCAAAAAGCATACGCCATATCTGAGAGACACAATACTGAACTGAACCTAAAAGAACAACATCACCGACGGCTGTATTGCGTGTGCACCAGTACAACTGGCTGTGTTGTTTTTAAAAACAAACCTCATTAGTATTCTTCTTCATTTTAGGGTCCTTGTCCTCCAGCACCATCCACAGAGCAGCTAATGTCATGAGGAGCCCATGACCAACATCTCCAAACATCACCGCAAACAGGAAGGGAAAAGTGACGATGGTGTACACAGCTGAGAAGGAAAGGCAGATTCGTTACATTACACTGTAATTGCTGTACTCATATTATATGGATAGACTTTCACAGTGCGAGTGAATGTGTTACCTGGATTAACCTCTCTGTACCGGGCCACACCGTAAGCATCCACAATGTTCTGGAAGCTGGAGGTGAATATGTTGGTGTTAAAGAGCGTGGGAGGAGATGTGGGGGAGGGTAATCGGTTGTAGAAGGAGTCCACGCTGCTGTTGCTTTTTCTCTGAGAAACAGAAAGGTCAATTTCCTCTTCCAAACTTGACAAATTACATTTACATTTATGCATTTGGCAGACGCTTTTATCCAAAGCGACTTACATTGCATCATACTATACATTGATTCTGAGTATGTGTAATCTCTGAGATCGAACCCATGGCGTTGTCAACGCCGTGCTCTAACCACTGAGCTACAGGAAAGCTCAGTGCAAATAAGCAAAATACACCTCGGTATTTGAGCCAAATGACATTTTGATCTCGGAAAATATGGCAACCATATGTGCAAGCCCCGTTTGTTTAATTTCCCGCCTTTATAGAGCTTCTGTGCCCAATCTCTCGCTTTGGCTTTAATAATCCTGTTTCTCTCACCGTTCCCTCTATCAGAGCGCACTGGAGCAGCAGCAGCTTGGCCTCCGGACACCAGGCCTCTGCGATGAGACACTTTTCAGTGACCGAGGGACTGCAGAGGTTGAGGACCGTCTGCACAGCTTTGCACTTCTGGACGCGGATCTTCCACTGCGGCAGCAGACACACGCAGCGGGTCAGCAGCTGCTGCATGTACTGCTCTGTTTGAGATAAAACCTGCACACACACCCGTTACACACCGAGTCTTTTGATACATGATACAGTGGCACTTAATACAGTAACACTTAATGTCAGTTTCAAACTTTTGGGCTTATTTCAACATTCAAAGACATTGTATAATGTGCAAAATAATAGGACGAAGGGAACATTTTGCTCACCATTTTGATGTCGACTATCCTGACATCCAGTCTCTGCAGTATTCCCTCTCTCTCCTCTAAGGTCTCTGGATACACAAATGTATGTGTGTGGAAACTGTCAGGAAGAGACATCCACTGGTTATCTGACTGCAGTTAAAAAGACATCAGTGCAATGCTGCATATAAAACATTGGCCGCATTATTCAGATTATTCTGCATTATTCGGATGATGGAATATGGTGTATTGGGTTATTCAAAAGAAGAATGTGTGTAAATTGTGTGAGAAACCATTTAAAATGAAATTTAGAAAACAAACCAATCACAGATCTTCTTTACTTTCTGCCCAATCTGCTCTCCCCAAAATGAGATCAAGAAGACAGTCCACTGAAGCATCTCACCCTGAGACCGGGTAAAACAAATAAAGACTTACTGTCAGTGGAGAACTACATACAGACACTTTGGCCATTTGACCATTGAGTCATTTTTGTAGTTTAATTGTAATTCTCTCTCACAGTGCCTGGCATGTCCAGCCTCTCCTCCATCTCCCAGAAGTCTACAATGATGTAACCCCGGCAGGCTCGCCATAGTAACCTCTCAAACGCTGGAACCTTCCATGGATGGACCACACCAGCAACAAAACTGTGCAGGAAAGATACTAATAACATTATTACAGTTGCACTGGGTAATATAAGGTGACTGCATGGACTTAATACGGGTTATAGCAAGGGTTTAGTTTAATTCTATAATTCCTATAGTACATTGTATATAAGGAATGTAAAATAAAGTACTACTATGATCAGTGTTAAAAAATGTATATTTGAAAAACACAAATTGTATTATAAACATTAACATTATCATCTTTTACTAGACATGCAAGACATTATTCATTTTTTTTGGGTAATGCTTTATGCATCTACATACATGTATCCATGTCACTTTGTAATTACTGTATAAGTATTTACTATGCAGTAAATACATATATATATATATATATATATATATTTAAAGAGGTTATATTATACTTTAGACTTTTGTCTTTATTTTACAAGACATCAGTTTTGAATGTAAATGTGTATTTGTAACGTGGACACTATATCTCTATATATATTTCTCTATATCTCTATGTTGTCATGAATGTGTATTTGAGTTAGTCAGCTATTGTTCTGACCTCAAACGGACATCTTGCCTGTTGTCCAACAGTGCTGTGGTCTCCAAAGTTGAAAGTGAAACCTTAGAGGACATTACAAGACTTACTATCTTACGAGAATATTTTTTTAGATTTTTGTAGAAAGAACACGATACAAGCTATGTTTTTCACCTGTGAGGTTGGGAGAGAAAGGGTTTGCTTCAGAACTTCTTGGTATTGGCTGAGCTGGGTCAGCTGATTACGTAAACTGTCCCTGTTTTTTGACACCTACAAGCCAGCAGCAAAGACCATGAGTCAGCAGAACAAACTGTCAAGATTACTACATGCACTGTATTTATGAAACTGCATATTTGTGAATGATGTTTCATTTAAAAAGACGAATTCCTTCTCGTTCCTCCCCTCACCTCTCTGAGCTCTCGGGCCAGCCTCTCACTCTCCTCCTCAATGGCGTGCAGCTCTCTAGGTTGTGGGGCTGATGGGATTGGTGAGGCGGTGGGCAGAGGCCCTTTGATGGGAGGACTCAAAGATTGACTGATCTCCTGCTCCAGGAACACTGAGGAACAAAGGATGGAAGGATGAGGAAACCATGTTGAGGATGTAAGCTGCATCTATGTAATTCATCTAATTATTAAAATGTAGTTAAATGTCTAAACTACATTTACATGTATTCCTTTAGCAGATGCTATTATTGACTTACAAATTAGAGAGCATTTAACATTGTCTAAAAACCAACATTAAGTGTAGTCTACAAAGCTATGTCTATAAGTACAGAGCTATGTTTAGAATTACAATACATTTTATGATGTCAAAACCAGCATATATTATACAATAATGATATTTTATGATTTTTTATGATTGAAAAATGATTTTTTACATATAACAACAATTCAACACATTTTCAACACAATTCAACACAAAATCAACCACATTTTAGATGGTGGTTGATTTTGGAGACTTACTGAAGGTTTTCTCCAACTCCTCGCACCTTCTCACCTCTGTGACAAACTTCCTTTGAAAGACATTCACATTTGGATTCAACTAAAAAATGTAGTTTAAAAGAGGAAGAAAAAGTGAGGAAAACAGAGTGCATAATTGTAAGGTATAAGCACAGGTTTATATCTGTTTCAAAGTATTTTGAAACCATAGCTATAAGCTTCCCAAGCTTTTTGTGTACTATAGTTATTTTAGTAACTTACATCTCTGAATTCGACCAATCCCAGCTCCCCAAGCTCACTGACACAGTTATAGGCCGAACCTGTCTGGAGGAAAAGTTGGACCAGACACATCTCCTCGCTGCGGAAAAGGCATCCCATGATATCCTAAAATTATGAGTCCAAACATCAAACCTAAACAATAAACTAAACCAAATAAACAAAAGAAATGACAGGGAGATACACATATAACCAAAACAGACACCATCTCACTTTAAGAAGACATGTTTGTGCCTTACTGTATGTCATGGACTTAATAACATTAGGACATACAGTAGGCTGCAGTATGATAATAATGAAATTATTTGCCATTATTGGGTACGAGACTTGTGATCACATTTTCCTGCTACATACAGTTGTAAACACAAATCTGGGTTGCATGTGACAGTGGTTATCTGGTTATTGAATTGGGGACTCAAACAAGGGAATTTACCCCCACACACGTGATGTGACAGTAATGAGGGAGAAATGAAATCTTAACTAGAATCACTTGAAACTCATCTACAATGTAATCAGTGTTTTATACAGTATCATTGTAAAAGGATTTCAAGAGCAGAATGACTTGACGTAATCAAAAAACAGGACATGAGATGATTTTGGATTTATTTTAAACGAATCAAACAACTTACACGAAAATTTGAAGGACCGATTATTTACTGTATGCGCATTTATTAAACCACGGGTTGTCTTTCAATGCACTGTATTGGCTAATCATATTTCGGTTGTTACAATTGTCTTCCAGCGGATTAAAGTAGATTAAATACAAACTCGTTTTTATCTTAAAAATTACTTAACATTAGAATTAGCCCAAATGTCTACGCATCGCAGGACGTTTAGGGCAAACCGTCAAGCGACCAGTTTGATATTTATTCACACTGTAGCTTAGCTATGGAAGAGCTGATTTTGTTGCAGTCCGGTTGTGGAAGGGCACATAGCGCTTTCTCGGCCGTATAATGTAGCGGCGGACATCCCGTTATGACAGCACGGCATGGCGTAGCAAAATAAACATAACGCGCAGATACAAATCGTGCATCGTTGTGAATTTAACAAACGCCCTCCCGTTGCTTCTATTAGTTACGTTTATATCGCCTAGCATGTACTGATTACTACAGATCTGCATTTTAACAATAATTCAGTACGTTTATTACGCATCTTACCTTATATCGGAGACGTAATCCAAGGCTGTTAATTAGGAAATATGTAACTTCACCCACTATCTGATCTCATTGTCGGTTCTCTTCAGAGACAACAGACTAATACATGCGGACAGTGCGATGTAAACAACAGATCTCTGAGCTCATCGCTTCTTATTAGTCCAGTCATTGCCATGTGATTCACCCTCTGAATTTTGGAATACAGAGAGCAGGTCAAGAGTTTAACACCATTCTCTTAAACCCAATACGAAGCCATTAGTGTAAAAAATATGCCAGTTAGATGTCATAAAGTTTGTAATTTATATTATTGTAATTGATCTGTTGCCTCTGCATAGTTGTATCAGTTAAGACTTGTTCGCAGCACTAACAGATAAATGTGAAAAGGTAAAATTAATTATTTTGAAAAATGTCAATGCAATTATGTAAGAAAATAAAATGTTTAAATACAAGTTACAAATAAAGCAATAAAGAACAGCTATTGTTAGGGCACAACCATAATACAAATTCATCAAAATAATACATACATTTTCGAACGACTGCATTTGTACTAACATTTGTTACAAACTCGTAACATAGTAATAGACTGAGATATAGACAGACAGAGATAAAGACAAACAGATTTTATGATTGAAGTTCCATGTCTGTCTACATGTAAATGTCTTTAGTTAAGGAACTGTATAACATGTTATATCTGTATAACGTGTCGATAGTATAGATCTGCAGAGCCGCATTTTCCAACCAGCAGTTTCTGAGCGGAAGTTAAGACTATCTTATTTTTGGTGCATGGGGTTGAGGTTAGGTGGGAGCCCCAAAGACATGCGGGTCCCTGGGTTTGGGACTCGTTAAACTACGCCCAAAATTCCGTCTACTGTGGCCCTAAACTGCTGATAACGAAACCATAACTCAGCTCTGCAGTTCAGCTGCATTATGTTTTGCATTTGTGCACTTTATAAGACAGATGCATGCCGGGAAGGGCGGAGTCTTCAAGCCACGCCTCCGACGTGTATCCTGTTGC
>JAZGTI010001114.1:0-48591 GCA_036877585.1 Botia kubotai | reverse complement strand
CCTTTTAGGATTCCAGGATTGAGGTAATGTGGGAGATATCACACTAGATCGCATGTGTCTTTTATTCCACTGTACTATGAGATTATTTAAACCAGCATGTACCATGGGGGAATTGAGAGGATAGACTATGCTGAGGTTTGTGTCATCCCAATGACTATTGTGTGATGAACAAGAAAGGATTTACAGTACTTTTCTCACAGACTGCTCTCTCTCTCTCCCTCTCTCTCCCTCCCTCCCTTTGGATCAAGGTGCACCAGAACTGTCAGCAATTCCACAATGAATTCCATACAGCACTCGTCTTCCGAGCGAACTCATCCATAATTCAGACTCAACGTCAGCACACAACTTTTATATAGAGAAGTTCTTTGACCACATTTACCTTGTGTGTGTTACCCGAGATGATACACACACACACACACACACACAGATTGACACAGACTCTCAGACTGAGATGTGTCTCTGTGGAGTGAGGGCTTATGTGGAATAGTGCATTGATGACATATTGTAGAACAAGTTTTATGGATGGAGCATAAAAAATTAGATTTTTGTCACATTTAATTTATGTTGCTAGCACTGAAACCGTCTATATGCAGGTGTAAAAGTGCAGCCTGTAGCAGATACATACATGTTAAATGTAAAAATTCATTTCATTTTTCATATTTTAAAGACTAGACTTTCTAAAAATCCATTCCAATATTCTCCAATTCCATGTTTCCAATAGTGGTTTTCAGTCGATTTTAGAGAACATTTTTTTCTTTAAAAGCATAACGGACAATAAAACAAACTCGGAACACAAAGACAAACTGGTTCACTGTGGTATCTGCAGTCATGATGATGGAACCATCAGACTCACAAGACCAGCATTTATTTTGAGCCTTTATGACAAACAGTAAATTTCACAAATAATTTATAATCAAGCCCATGGGAATTTTATATATGAGAACATATTGTTTGGTGTCCTCAAGCACCTGCTAGTAACTGCATCTATTAAGCTATGCTGACCTCCACTGAGAGAGGGACACAAACAGCCAGTAAAGTGGCTCTTATGCTCTTATGCAGTTAAGTGCAAGTGGCATTTCACACTGTTTGTGCAAAATAACAGTGAGTAAACATGACAGATCAGTGTTCAACACAATCTCCTTACCTCACCCCCAACAGTAAGATATATATATAATAATGATTTAGAATTTGAGCAGTTGGGCCCTTTTCAAAGAAATGTCCATCTGTAAACAGAAATAAGATCCAGCTATTATTTAGCATGTTCGAGTACTGTTGATGATGCAACGTAACTTGTTCTTACAGCAGCTGTTTGCAATTTAAATTTGTCATTCAGATTAAGAAAATAAGTCCACAAGTATGAGCAATTTTATGTTTCAAACAGAGATGACAGTAGAGAGGCAAAAGTTACAGAGTTACAAAGTTACTCTTCAGCAGTTGTTAGAATAATAATCTTCAGTTACTCTAAAATAAAATCATGTAACCAGTGACTTCCAACTGGCTTTGCTTGTAGTTTTCAAAGCGAGGATTAAACATGCTGCCTTTCACATCAAAACCAAAGTACACTGGAAGCATTTTGTCCTCTTTTAAAAGCCATACCCTCTCTCGCTTTCAAACTAGTTAAAGAGGCTTGGACGCATGTTTTGAGCTGTGGCCGGTCTTGAATCCGTGATGTGGAAAGTTCGTTCACAAACAAGATTTTTAGATGTTTCTTGATTCTTGATTTTTTCTTGCTTATTTATATACATTACGTTGAAGTGTTGCACTAAAGCAATATCGCACAAGCGTGCCGTTGCGGCTGTGTATGTCAGCGTGCTGTGTTTATTTAGGTCACAACCGACACGGCACAGACATATGGCTATAACGCCCTCTCACTCATGTGATATTGCTTTTGTATCATGAACAATTAGGCATCATATGGTGTGGCAGAGTTATTGCTGTATGTTTGGGCTGTGTGTTGTGTACACGACGCAGTGAGTCAGTTAGCAATTTGATTATAACTGAAGATCACAGGCGTTTTTTTGTTACTCGTCACACCACTTCAGATCCAGCAGCGCTTCAGCCTGACACAACTGTTGACGCTAACAAATGATGGGCGTTTGCCCAGTGAGCTCTCCATCTGTCTGTGTCAGAATAATTGAATTCTGTAAATATAATCAGAGGGCTGTGTACTGATAAATGTTGAATGACTCTCATCTCTATAGTCTGTTTCATGGAGGGTGTGACCTGTGCGGACAGATACAAAGATATGGCTCAGCTTTGTGGCAAAACAAGTCCCCACGAACTGGCTTGACTAAGCGCAGTTTCATTATTAAAAACAGGAAGTTGGGGCGGGCATAATTAAAACATAGCTTAACAAAACATAGCTTATTTCTGAGCTATATTTTAAACTACTACAGGGGTGTAAAAAAATCATCATTTTAATATAGCAAGTTGAGGGTGGTAACAGAGGGAAGAAACTATGATGTTTGTTTTGCTCTGCAGGTAATTAGATCATATGAACATCCGTCCATTTTTACACAGGTTACGAATATTTATACCTCATCTGCTTTTCACTTCATTTCATTAGCTGTGGCGTCTAGCACCACATATATCTTTACTCTGATAGCGATAAACTTTTTGGCTAATCACACACATGACCCGTAATTATGTTTACAGCTCAAATAAGCTTTTAGCTGTGATAGAGTTTGCCCTCTTGAAAATAACCAAGTTAATTTCACTGTGCATTTCCTATAATGCTTCCTGTATCTGATTATCCTTCAAAGGAACTTTGTTTAAAAAGCACCCATTAATTAGAGTTTGCTCCACGTTGAGGCCACGTGAACGCTAACAGAATAAACCTCGCTGATGTGTCCGAGCCATCCATGGAAAAGTTTGTACGTGGGAATCGATCAGACTACCACATCTTCAGTGGGAGAAAACCACGATCGCTCGCTGAGCACAGATCACAAAGGCACCATTGATGTTCTGCGGAGCTTCTGAGATGATGGTGCTTAATTAGCTTACAATGAAAGATAAGCAAGAGTATCTTTTACTTAGAGGGATTTTTTCACAAAGATCTCAAAGGATCTGGATCTCTTTTCATGTACCCCATCGCAACAGCTTTGAATGTATGACGCATCGCAATGAATCTGCTGGATTTCAGTTGGACTGGGATTTATTTTTCAATTGTCAGCATGTGATGAGCATTAGCGAAAACAGATCCCGGCGCTAATTGTACTGCAGGCTTCGTTGGTAAATTGCATCCACACAAAACTGTGATCGGTTCCTTAGCAGCTAGCTTGGCTTAGGTTTTATCTGACATCCCCTCACACTTTCTCGAACCCAGCTAAAACCAGATACGCATCACATGAACAATATCCCCCAATGCTGCACTAGTGTGGTGTCTCATCTCAATAGTGTGCACAGTTAAGTGTCCCATCTAAACAAGTGTTTCCCCGAGCATATGGTGCATTTAATTAACGCGAGCTCATTTAATTTAACAACCCTCAGGTCTGTGGGACCCAGCCCTTTGGGCACCGTTCTTGTAGTCCCAGTAACCGAGGGCTTCAGTGGGGTTTCCAGACTAGCGAACCAGTTTCATCCCTGCTGTGTTGCATTAACAGGTTGCTTCCGAGCCACCTGAGCTGTAGCCTCACAAAGGAATTTTAATCCACACAAGCCTGAATCTCTCTAGAAACAGCAGCTGCCAATTCTTATTTGATCTGGAGAAGATCTATACGACAGCCTCTGTATCGCTGTGTCTCTGTATCTCTGTGTCTCTGTATCTCTGTGTCTCTGTATCTCTGTATCTCTGTTTCTCTGTGTCTCTGTATCTCTGTGTCTCTGTTTCTCTGTGTCTCTGTATCTGTGGTCTGCTTAAGATCTTGGGAACTGACGGTAGCGTGATTCAGACCTTCCGAAACCCATTCGATTGTCCTTGTAATTCTAGTTGTTTTCATAATACTTTACAATGTGCTCTATAGACTTCCAGAAAGAGCCACACCTTTGGATGGTACAAAAATAAGAACGTAGCTTTCATGCTTTCATCTTCAGCTGTAATGCTTAGAAATGCATTTATTATCCTTCCACATGACTTAATAGTGACCCTAGTTGGACATCCTGTCTGCTTTCTTTATAGGTCACCTTTTCCAGTGGCTTGCTAGCGAGTGAGACTCTAATGGATCTGAGCACTAAACAGATCAAGGGAAGTTTATTGGCTTAGCTAATCTTATACAAGGCTGAATGCATGTGTATATGAAAGGGCTTTTATAAACAGGGCTAGTTATCTGTAATGGGTTAGATTAAATGCTCCTGAGCCATTCTGACAATGTGATTTAGGCAAAATCAATGGAAAGATACAGTATGCCACACAAAAGCAAAACACAACAGCAGACCTCCTTCCGAAGCTTTTATGTAATCAATTTGTGCATCATTTGGTTTTGTCACTGTTAAAAGCCCTTTGAACCTTCTTAACCAGGACTGTCTGTTGCTGCACTGACAATCACACCATTTCAGGCTGTAAAAATGTTTCCCTAATGTTTACATTAATGTTTACCAAAACATTACTAATGTTGTTTTGAAGCTTTCCAGGTGCTGTATTAACGTTATTGCTTGTTCATGTGAACATGATTTAAAAAAAAAATTGAATTCTGTAACGCTTTTAAAAAGTTCCATGAACCCTAGTCCCTAAAGTCATGTTTTTTGGCTATATGATATATAATGTTAAAAAAACATTCTTCTAACGTTACTGCAAGAACCTTTTTAATACCGTTGAGAGAACTTCTTTAAAATGTTTTGAAAACCTTCCTTTTTAGCTGGTAGCTAGGTTTTAAAATCTTGTCTGTCACTTTCTGGAGCAGTTTGCCATATAGCAAATTGAGAGTTTGATGAAAGCGAATTCACTTCATAATCATAATGTAAAAAATATATTATGGCTAGACGCCCTCTTTCACAAAAGAAATGCTAATGCAAAAATTTTGAGAGAAAAGACACAGTCCAGAGTCCTGAATCTAGATTCAGTCTTGATCTGTCAAACTCTGAGCACTGCGCTGCATATTATACAGTCTGATGATTTAAAATGAATGGAAATCTGGATCGTTCGGCACAAAGGAAATAAAGAACAACACGTTCACACTGGAAGGCAGAAAATCAACACAATCTGTCCGAAAGCGAAATTGTTGCAAATTGAGGCTCGTCAATTGATTAAAAAAATGATCTTCAATAATTATGATTGCACATATCAATATTTGCTAAGACAAGCCCATTTGAAATAGATAACTGAATGCAATTCATTGTTGTGGCAGATGACAAAAGCATTAAATAAACACAGGTTTCTTTATTATCAGTACATTTCTTTTGTCTTACGTCCATCTTTGAACATAATCTTATCGGTGGTTTGCAGTCCACAGCAAAAACATTTATCATTCTGTCTAACACATAGACGTGGAGTTTTTTCACGGTATGTCAGAAATAGGTTAAGCTAAAATGACTTTTAAAATGCGTCTCAGAACTCAAGATTCTGTCCATTCTGTGTTGTGTAAAGGTTGAAATCTTCTGTGGTAAATCAGTTTTCTTACTGCATATTTGAGGATTTGTGGCAACTGAAGGGACCCAAAAATAGAGGATTTTCCGTTCCAGAGAGAAGCTGCATGGACGGGTGTGAAATTCTGCACTCTGAGGTTTTTGAAAAGGTCCTAATATGATGTGATTGTAAATGTAAAAATCTCATTCAACATTTTCTCCTGCTTGAAAAGAATAAATGGTGTTTTTGTAAAGAGAGCGACGGGTCCCTATAAATATCACAGAACCTTGTTTGGTCAATACACGGATTATTAAAACAAAATGACAGAATAATCTGAAGCCGACGGAAAACAGGGAGTAAAAGATCAAGGCCTTGCCCTGTTGCCTTGAATGCCTTTTGATTCTCCAGGGAATTGTGGGTAGCGTGACAACCGATGCTCTGTAACTGTCAAAATAGCTATCTAGGCCCATTTGATTCTCCACATGTGAAAGGACAAGAATATAGGTCAGCCCAATGAACCAAAACCTCCATCCTGCTAGCCAGAACACATGACTGTCTGGACCAGCTAACAATTTTAGCTTGTTTAAGACGTTTCAATTAAGTAACAGAAATGTTAAAAATGTTATTTTGAAAGTTCTAGGAATGCTCAAAACATCTAGTTTTAAAACGTTAACATTATTGTTTGGTTATGAGAATAAAGCTGAATAAGAATAAAGCTATTTAAACTTTTTAATTCTGTAATGTTTTTTAAATGTTCCACTGAAAGCTTTAGAAATCGTTTTTTGCGATATATAACATTAACCAAACGTTCCTTTACTGCAAGAATCTTTAAATAACGTTGAGAGAACTTTTAGAGAACGTTAGCCAACAGTCTAAAAACATTATTGGGGGGGGTGTGCTATGTACTGCTAACTATTAAAAGATTTCAACTTCTAAAAGATTAAAAGATTTTCAATTTTATCCAACACAATCTCATTTCTCTTTTCTGAAAAACGTATGTTTTAGAATGACACACAGTGTGCAACTTCATTTGAAGTCGCCACCTCGTAAAATTCAAATGTTTTCCAGAGAGATCGGACTGTTTTATATTCTGGCTAAAAGAGGTGTGTGATATTTTAAAGAACAATGATTGGAAACTGGCAAATTGACACATCTGCAGAGACACTGCAGAATATCTCTGTATCATTTTTGTGTGTGTATCCTTCTCTCTCCCTCTCTCTCTCACTTGACCTCTCCTACAGTAGATTCTGCAGCTTTAAGAGGGCTCTCTGTTTCACCCAATTAAGACAGTGGACCTGCGTGCTCCGCCGACACTCTCTGGCTTATCTTGTTTTCCACGTGATGGGGAAGGCAAATGGAACGTCAGATTTGACATTGCGTTTATTTAAAGCAAATCACCCGTCCGAAAGCCAGTGTAGCAAATAGAAAAGATCTCTTAAAATGCTGTTCATGAATAAACATTCACTGATAGATGTGAAGCCTCACAGCAAATAGCAGCAATTTATGATCTGTAGGCCAGGATTCACGACGATTCGCAGCCAGGTGTTGTGCATACACAGTGGGTATTTAAGCAAGATCCAGAAAATACTAGAAAAGATCTTGATTTTGCTTCTTAAACCAGTTTAAAACAATAAGACTTTTTGACTGTTTTAAGAATGAAACTATTTAATTTTAACTTATTAGTACACAACTACTAATGGTTTAAAGATGACAAATGATTAATCTCATTTTTTTTAAGGAAAACATATGTGTAATTTTTTAATACTTTAATACAATTGTGGTGATAGCAAAATACAAATGGTCTTCCTGGTGAGTCTGGTTATCTCCCAGCAGTTGTAATGTTTCTGGTTGTTAAGAAAAATGTTATTTTTGTTCTGTGCTTAGTAAGCTATTTTACATGACAGATATATAAATGGACGGACGGACAGAGACAGACAGACCGATAGCTGGTATAGATGGATGGATGGATACATTATGCATCACAAGATACACAAATGACCCTGGATGAAAGTTTACATTTCTCTTGAGCTGTATTAGGGTATTAGGTTACAGTTCTCTATGATCTGTTTGTGTGTTTTGTGACAGTTCCGCACGTCTCTGCTTTGTCCTGAGTGAAGCTGCCCACTGCTTTAATAAAAACTGTTCATGTAGACATATAGATGTGTACATTTTTATAAACTCATTCAAAGCTTTTAGCTAGTAATGTACTGGTGCACACGCAGAGATGTTTGCTAAAGATCTGGAGCGCCTCTTTTCTCCTAGAGATGACCCCAACAAAATCATATGATGCTCCAGACTTTGTGTGCTGTGTAAGGAAATCCATTAGCGCTAAGAGATGTTTCTTTCGAGAGCTACCCTGATAAATAGCGGTTTATGAGCAGGCCCGGCATTTCTCAAGGATGTGCTGCTTTTCAAAGCACCTTTCATCTCTTGTGATTGAATGTGAAATGACAAAAAATGGAAGAGCACTAAAAGCCACACAGGAGCTCATAAGAGCATTTAGCTGGTTCGAGTTTAAATGCAGAATACGCTACGAACGATGCGTGCGTGGTTGCCATGGTACGGCGCAACCGCAATTTAACGATCATGCATCAATGATGTAGATTCGTGACCAGGTTAACCCTCTTCTTCTGATAATTAACACGTGGCTTGAACTCAGAGACTCTCTGAGTCAAAGAGCTAATGCTGAGGTCTGATCAGACGGTCAAACCTCGGGACATCAGACATGACCTTGCCTCCATCGCACCGCACAAATATCTAGGACATATATAATGAGCGAAACAGAGCGCGTTGAGTAAGAGAAGCACAAGGAACAAGGTGACCACAGGAGAGCTTAAACCCAATACGAGACGGCTCTCTCCGTATTATGACTGATTTGAGTAGAAACAGATTACAGTTTGTGAACAGAAGCACAGATGTCATGCCAAATTACATTACATCAATTTACTCATAACAACAACAACAACAAAAGGAAATAAAAGAAAGGCACCTTGCAGTACAGAAGACTGGAGCTACGTGCCCGTAATTCACTTACTATGCTGATGCCAAAAATCTCATATCCATAAATAAAATTAAAAACCTGGCAAACCAGGTTTCTACACAGCACCTACAGACTGCAGTTGTTTATTTTAGCTTTAGTTATAATTGCTGGTGGCAGGACATTATTTATTTGAAATAATTAACACATTTTAAAACATATTTAAAGAAGCTGTTTGTGTTTATTCCACAATCGTAATGATAATAACGTGCACAAACTAAACACAAAAGCAGAATGAAAGGATCTGGGGTTTTGCCTCCAGATTAAAATCTGTGACTCGATTATTATTGTAAATTGTTCTGGAGGAACCAAAAGAAGAATCAAGGTCTGGTTGAAAACGGTCCATATTTTCTCTTTATTGTTTTATATTTTTATATATTGTTTTATATTTACACGCTGTGCTAGATTGATATGTGCTGTCACTTAAGCACCTGGTTTGTGTTCTCATCAATGGATCTATGATTGTGCAAACTGTATGTGTTAATACTCTCTATTACTGTGAAACGTTTATCATGTTTTATTTAATTTAGCCTGTAAATGCCTTGAAAATGAGTTCAGTATTCATTACCACATGAAAACATTTTCTTTATTTTTTGTGTTAAAACTTAAAATTGTCTTAATTTTGTGCAGAAAACACCTTTTTACAATGTTTATTTGATTGTGTCATGTTTAACTGCAAAATGTCACTCTCCTTAATTATCAAATGTGTTAAACAAATACCCATCTTTGCTGCACAGATTATATTTCTTTTCACCAAGTAAGATTTACACCATTACAAAATACCCGTGTCTTAGCATTTGTGTTGATTAAAACAGTGTTTCTGCGGTTGTGGGTTTGTGTTCAGAAAACACTAATCAAATGTATAGCTTGAATGCATTGTGAGTTACTTGGGATAAAAGCATCTGCCAAATGCACAAATGTAAATGTTAAACATATAAACAGAGTTCAAATTGATCAATCAATAATGGAATAAAAAGCAATCGAAGAGCCAAGCTCATTTTATTACAATCTGTTATGCAACAATAAAACCTTTTTATAATATAACCTTTATCTTTACCCAATCATCCACAACTCACATAAAACTGAAAATGTATAAAGTATCTGGTTTCCGCATGCACTGTAAAAACATCAAAAGAACAGAAGACAGAAATATTAGCCAGTGCCCATCGCATCATCACTGCTGAGGACACAAAGTACCAAACAGCTTCACTGGCAGAATAAGCTTAGACCGCATGACACTCTTTATGGGCTGTTGATGGAGGATTATCAGTCTTTAGGTGAGTGCAAACAAAATTACAGCCTTCCTCCGTTTTTCAGATTAACATTGTAATTTATTTGCATAGTCATAAACAGCAGAGTTACCACCTCATTAAATGTGGTTCTAAATTGTTAGAAGTCAAGAATGAACAAGGCACTAATATAAAACGTATAATCTGTTTTCTTTGGGACAATTAAAACGTATCGCTCTACAACAGACATCCTCCGATAAGAAAACGCGATATGAATTTTTTAGATGAAAGCCAAACAAACGCTTTGATTGTTTCTTGCACTGTGGGTCGGAAAAAACGATGATTAAAAAAACAAAAAAAAATCAATTCCCTGCTGCCTGTTGTTTCAAGCTACTTTAATCAAAGAGCAGACATGTAAATAAATTATGTTTTCCTCAATTTCCTGTGTAGTGTTCGGCTCTCCGACTGTAAATTATCTTTCAGAACGGCTTGTGCCGAGTCTGTATGAGGGATGTCTGCGGAATGGGCGACTGTGTATGTAGACAGAGCTCAATTAAGTCGTGTATTTGACCCTAAACATGGCTGTCAGCAGATCAACACTATGTGATCAATCCTGTAACAGCTGCAGCAGGTTGTCCTTGACATTATATAACCTTTATGTATTACATAAGCTCTTATATTCCCTGTGTATGAACATAAATGCACGTGGCATATTGATGACATCATTCGTATTATTCATATCTATCTATCTGTCTGTCTGTCAGTCTGTCTACCTACCTACCTACTTAACTTCCCACCTACCTACTTATCTATCTAAATAAATATAAATGTATAGATAGATTTTGTTTATTATTTTTACGTGTCGGTTCTTTGGACACATTTTGCGGCAGATTTTTTTAATGTGTTTCGATGTTTGGATTGTTTTGCCTACATTTGTCAGCACTGCATCAAAAGTTTGATATATATACGCATACATATTTGATGAAACACCTTGCAAATCCAAAAGGATATGAAGTTCCAATTTATTTGCGGAAGCGTCACAAAGGGAAGAAGGAAAGAGCCATTATTCATTAAAACATAAATATTACAACTAAAGAACAAAGTGAGACAGCAAAGATGAAACATGAAGAGCTTTTTACAAGCAGCGTGTTTCAGTGAACTTTCTCCTGGTGCTCTGAAGACCAAGTTTTGCTCTTTATAATGAATCTTTAACCTCTAGAGAAAGCTCGTTTTAACTTGTGGGAAATGTCCTCAGAAGCTCAGCTTTAAGGCTTGATGAAGCATCGAAGCCCATCTAAATTTTGCTCCTGGTCTGACACATTTGAACATTACTCTGGAGCTTTCATTTCAAAGTCTGTTCTGGTTTCATCCAGGACACTATCTGGAGTGTTAAAATATGTTCTGTTTGCATTTTTATTTCAATTTAAAACATAAAACCCCTCCGTGTGCCACAAGTCACATTTCGTTCGGAGGGAGAGCGCTGTTCCCCCCTGTGCTAATTTATTTTTCACGACATCTCACCTACGCAGATGGTGTCGCCAATTCACGGGCCTAAAAAACACCCGTCACTCACGTACGAAAAAGGTTACGGTGCGCTTTTGTTTCATGGGTACGATACGATCGTGCATTTGTGTTTTAGCCGAAGCACACAGAGCGAAACGGTCCGGATAAACATTTTGTTTATGTATTTACAGTTCAGGAAAGCTCTCACACCATCTCCTGTAACAATTTAGCCAGTTATATTTGGTCTGTGAAGTGTAAAGCCCCCTAAGGCTCACGGTGAGTTACATACGGCCCTCATTATTGATTGGCTGTAAGGCGGCGTGAATCATGAGTTTGTAAGAGAAAAACCAGGGGACGAATGTTTAATTCTCTCTCTCTGCACACTGTCACCTCTGATTCATGCTCGGAGGATCAAGCTCACAGCCCATGTGGTTTGGACGAGGCCCATCTTTTTTTTTTTAAGAGTGTGGCAACAAATAGCCACAAGGTCATCTCACCTTAGTGTGCAGAGTGCACCTTAGATTTTCATATACAGATAATCAGTACTGGACCTGCTTTTAACCTTCACTGGCCCAGTCACAGAAACACTGTGATATTTCATCCATACTCATGTGGTACAAGACGTATCAGTTTAGAAAGATCGTCGACTTTACAGCTGTTATTCATAACTCCAAGTTAAAAAGTTAACCATCTAACTTCTTAATACAGCAGGGCCCCTCCAGTTTAAGTCTCACTGCCTACTTTTTTGATTTAAAGTGTTTACTGAAAGACCAGCTCTCGAGTGTGAGAAATGAATCTGTTCCAGGAGGTAACAGAGTGGGGAAGACCCCTGTCGCCTCATTCCCTAAGCATTAGACAGTGACATCCGCCGTGACCTTGAGACTGGAACTTGATTGCAATGGTTTGTTCACAGCTGACAGGCTTTAGCACTTCCTGTCTCTGTAAGGTATAGACTTCCATATAAGGGCATAACTCTTTCCTGACAGAACAGAGTCCCGTTGTTCTCCTGACCAACAGTTCTTAATTGATTTGATTTGTTTGATGCATTGGTCATGTTTTCATCTGTCACAGCAGACAAACATTCCCAGACAAACTTAATCCTTCAGAGGAAGTTTAGGAGTGAGTGCACACAAACCCTGCCAGCATCAGAAGTAACTGTGATATTGCTTTATTTAAATCCTTGGAATTCACATTATACAATGAAATATGGATCGCTTCAAATCAATCTGGAAACAAATATAATTTGATACGTCTAAAAAGAGAGAATATAAGGAATATTATACTGAATACCATAGAAAATATTAACATGAACAAAAAGAAATCAAACATTTTTTCCATCCTAATTTTTGGTGAGAAAGACAACAAATACTTGATAGATGAAAATACTGTTTCGTATTTTGCCACCTAATGTGGTTCTTTGTTGGCCCAAAAAAGAAAAGGATTCACATTAAACAGTTAAAAAAGCAAAACAAAGAAACAAAAGGACAGCAAACAAACATAAAAGAAAAACAATAAGGAAAACCAAACACAAGAAATCTCATGGGGTAAAGAAAAACAGATGTAGCTGGAGTCACCACAACAATCGCTTCTGTTTTGATGTTGATTGTCATTCTCATACATAAACACACACACTTCCCTAAAACTCTCAGCATTCAGATTTATGGCTCTCAGTTTTGGAGGCCTTTTTTTACAGCACAGTGAACATAGTGTGTGTGTGTGTGTGTGTGTGTGTCTTGTGGTTTCTCCATTTTGCAGGGGACAGAGAGTGATCACTGGAGTTGGAGAGGGCAGCATGGATCAGCGTGGACCCCAGAGGCACAAAGTAAGTAATCTCACAAACAATCAATCAGATAGATGGAGTGTCACCATCAGCACCCCACAGCCTGTGATCTTCTCCCACAGAACCTTGAGGGACACTTGACTGATCTTCATCTTAATCCAACAACTAGCTTGCAGCAGTTTGACCGCAAGGTGTGCGTTTAAAACCTGTGGGAATTGCTTTCTCACAAAGCTTGAGAAAGTTGTGCCTTTGTAAAACTGTAACGGAAGGTCCACATACACACTTATCTCTGGTCAGAAATGTAATACTTCAGACATAAACAATTTTGGCATAACTCTGAATACAACAGACACTTAATGTCATATTCCTATTAGAAACAAAAACAGGTTTTTGTGTCGAGGCCCCCAGTTTGCACGTCATCTTTATGGTCCGGTCAAGCAGATGAATGTTGTCAAAATGCGCTCGCAACAGCATCGACTCCGCCATCAACTCATGCAGGAGTCAAACGAGAAGACACAATGCAGAAGCCACTGCCACAAGAACCTTCAAGCCAATGGGTTCAATCAGATTTGTCCTTCTTTTTGCCTCCACCAATGGGAACTTTGCTGGCAACGGCAGAGCCAACGGCAGTAACGCCCCCGGCCACAGCAGACACGCCTCCCTTCACAAGCCCCACCCCCATCGCCGGCACCGACGCGACGGAGGTGACGGCAGTTTTCGTGAGATCAAAGCTCTTTCCTCCAACCCAGGCAACTCCGCCCACTGTTGCTCCAACCGCCCCCTTTGTGACACTAAACAGACCACCAGCCACCCTGGAAAACATGCCAGGCTGGGGCTGAGGATGGTCTTTAGTGGTATCTTCAGGAAACAGAACCACAGAGATATTGGGATTAGATTAAATAAACCAGCAGGACTCTCTGAAAACACTATGTAATGTATGCTGCTGGCTGGAACTGTGCAGTTGTTACCATAACCAGCCAATGAAAAGTACTTTGCAGATTTCATTTTAAAATCATTAAATTTATCAATTAAAATACTTCAATAACTGATTCTCAAGCGTCTGGCAATAGTTGCCTAATGAGCAACATACATAATTTTATATGTACTTGATATTTATGCATGCATAAATAAAGTAAAACAGTACTTTGCATACAAATTGCATTACATATAAAACCAAGAAGCATATTTACTTCTTTCCTTTTGTTTTACTTTTGTTAGTCATTTTTGCATTTTATTATTTTATTTATTATTGTTTTATTATTTTAGTATTAATTCAGTGATCCCATTTGTTTTGGATGAAAGTGAGATACCCTTCACCCAGAATAACCCTTCACACCCCTGCCGAATAACTGGAGGTTAAATAAATATTTATGAATAATGAACATACAAGATAATTCACCCAAAAATGAAACTTTTTCATCATCTATTCACTCTCTTGTCATTTTAAACCTGTATGTTTTTTGGTTATGTGGAACACAAAAGACGATATTTTGAGAAACATCTCAGTGGTTTTGTGTCGATACCGTGGAGGTCAGTAGGTGTCACTACTGTTTGGTTACCAACGTACTTCAAAATATCAGAAGCCAGTAAGTCATACAGGTTTAAAATGACATGAGGGTAAGGAAATGATGGAAGAATTTTCGTTTTGGAGTGAACTATATATTAATATTTGATTGTTAACATGATCCATTAACTTTGACAACAAGAAAATGTTCAAATACCTCGAGGCCCCTGTGCATAATGCAACATTTATTTTAAACTCATAAATGTAACTTCACCAAGCACAATGAAACAGCTGATATTAGTAAACAGTGCACACTGTGCAATAGCACCACGGTGTGGCACAAACCGTTATCGTCTTAAAAGATACACAAAGGACATCTGTATGGTCACTATTTTTGCTTAACGGAGGTCAGAAGATAACAGTTTGTGTATGTTTAACAGATAGTACTGTTAACTGTTACAATCGTCGTAAGTCACTCTCACAATGCAACATCATAACTTGCTCTACCTGTTGGAGGCTCGTCCTTCATGTATGCGGGAAGCTCGTTTTGTTGTTGGTCTGTTTCGCTCATCTTTACTCTGAAAGGAGAACAACACGAACGAGATGAGACAAACGTCTTACTCTCCTTCATTTCCTACAGAAGACATTTTAAACTTGTGTGCAAACACCTGCAGAACACAGGTTGTGTAAATGTGGGCTTCCACCCAACGTGCATCTGCACAAAACAAGGCAGACCTGTTTACTCTACAAACACAACGTTACTTTCAACACCCTGTCAACATTGCGGCAACATTGTGAACAGGTAGACTTAACTCTACCTAGTCAAATAAAAGTATCGTTGCCTTTGGGATCTTGCAAACTAGCTTCAACGATGTTGCGCAATTCTACATTATTACTACTAGTCATTAAAATCTGTATTAATATTAGTATTTATTAATAAAAATTAAGAACTCAAATAGTTACAGATGGGGTCATGAACTAAATTGTAGTACATAAGGGAACTAGATATGTACATAAACTAACTAGGGGCGGTTAAGATAAAGTACAGCTGATTAAGTACAGTTACACGTAAGCAATGCACGAACGCGTGGAAATCACCGACCTCACATCAGTATTACAACATTCAGGCAGCAATGTGACAAGTAACAATTGCAAAACGTCTAATCCTAAAAAAGTTTGGCCTAAATCCACTGTTGAGCTGTGCTGTGCTGTTGTGCCGTTTCTGAACACATGTGACGTGGCGCTGGAGGTGTATAAAGTCATTCTTTCCCCCGAGCGTTAATAATAATCAATAATAATCACAAACTGATTTTACTTCATTCCCAATCAATATTACGATGCAAGTGAAAAGCAATACATAAACAGATGCTAGGCAGAAAATGAGGGTTTTCTCTCGAGTACGGAGAAAGCAGCCCAGCCCAATGTTGGTTCCCAGAACGTCCTATCTTACAGTTGCACAAACAAACCCTAAAAAGAACGTTTCTAGAACGTTATTATTTGCTTCGCGTGAAAAAACAACCATACGGCAACCAAATACGAACGTCAGGGCAACGTTCTGGTTTTGCTGGCGCGTTCGCCAGGCGGACCAAACGCATTTAAAGGTAAAACTGAGAAAAATAAAAATAATAATATAAACTTTTCACATTGATGGAAATAATCTGAATTTAACGACAGCAGCGATCGTCAAACGACATATATATGAGGTTAGGTAAGAGATGCATTATTAGATCATTATACCAAAAATCTCAAAGCATTTTACAAAATATAACTGCAATACAATACATAAAACAAATAACATGCGGCCGGGAAACGTTGCATATGTTTGTATCTCTTAGATATACTTACTGTTGGAAGTTTATCCTGCTCTGAACTTCAGACCAATTTGGAAACTTCTGTCTCCACCCCTCGTTGGTTTCAAAGCCAAAATATGTCGTGTTCCCCTGGGCGAGTTTAAAAGAGACTAAAGGCTAAAACAACCGTGGATTTGCGACCCGACGAGGATTTTCGTTATTAAACACCTATCTTTGCATAATGTATACGTGGCGTCCCAAGTTGCTGTTTTTAACCACGTACCAATGTGGACACACTGGAGAGGAAGTGACGTTTATGAGCTCTTACCCCCAGAGTGTGAAATGACTTCATATTGGACGTGCACATATGCAAGAATGATGAAAAACATGAAGGTTTCGGATGCATCTTAGCCCTTTCTTTCCACCTGTGTGTCTGTTTGCCTTTGGTCTTCGGAACTGATCAATAAATGGATCAATAAAACTTTAAAACGTCACTTCAGGGCAAACTTTCGAGAAGCAAAACCGGCCGTGAAAGTTTAAGACAATAAATGGATGCAAAACATACAGTCATGTTTTCTGTACATGAGGCCAAAGTGTTTTTTAGGGCGGGAACTTATTACTGTGTTTCTATAAATAGAAACAGAGTACGTCTTGCCCTATATACCATATTATATATGGAAATACCCTGTTTTTATTGAATATCCATGTACGTGCATTAATTCAAGCAGGTCTGAATGACAAGATCATGTTGTAGACATTTTAACAATGTGATCATAATTAAACCGGCTGTTCTTATTGGCTCGCTGGTTTGCGGCTGCAGTTTAAGCGTTTTCCCGCACTTCGTCACAGAATGACGTATTTCCTCCATTTTTTGCGGGAACTGTGAACTTTGTGACGTGATAACAGAGATCAGCTAGATATGTGATTTAACCAGCAAGTGTTAATCTATCGAAAGAGACGAGGTCGGTTTTAGTCGTTGTCTTCTATCAAGCACTCGGTTCAAGCAGGTAAGCTATTTATTATCTACTTAGTTGTGCACTTCATAGGCGTTATATACACTTACATTTATGCATTTGGCAGACGCTTAAAAGCGACTTACAGCGTATTCACGGCATGCAGTTTATTAGTACATGTGCTCTACTGGGAATCGAACCCACAACCTTTGCGCTGGTAACGCAATGGTCTACCAGCTGAGCTACACTTAACCAGTTAGTCAAATAGTTTCAGTCGGGTTGGGCAGCTCTCTCTCTCTCTCTCTTTCTCTTTCTCTCTGTCTCTTTCTCCCTCTCTTGATCAAAATGAAATGTTTACCGTATAACAATGAAAGTCAAGTAAACGATCACGTAACAAAGTGACAAATTATTACAGTTTAAAGTATTACGTAGTGTCTGACGCAGACTGTTACGTGGTGACGTGTGTTCTTCGCTGTCTAATAATAATGACCCGTGTTATGATGTTTAATTTCTTACGACTTACAGACTTTACCCGCTTGATGATGTCATTTGTCATTATAATAACATCATTATTGTAGTCATTTGCGGCTATACTTTGCCTTTAATGAATTGTTTCACTCAGCTTGTTAATAACGATTCCCTCACGTTGACCACAGAGTGGCAGCATTTTACAAGTTTACATTTACTGCTACTTAAATCGGTGTAAATAATGCACGAGATGATTTTGAAGTTTCCTGATACGCACAATGACAAGGAATTTGCGTATGTTTGTGAATCGCACTTAATTCTGTAGTTATTCTACACACTTTCTGTCATAGGAAGTTTAATTACTTTACTAGACTCACTATTTTTAATTGTTTTGATCTGCTAATTTTGGAAGAAAACTACATTTTAATTGCATTGTTTTACTCATTCACTTTTAACTTAAATCACATAGAATTCGTTATCACACAGAAGTCAATAGGAGGCGCCACGTGACATAACATTATGTAAGAGTAGGGACGCAAAACATGGTAGAACATGACAAGTCATGGAGTCACTGAACCCTTAATACACATTCAAAGTCACTTTGGATAAGAGCATCTTCCAAATGCATCTATATATAGTCATCGTCATCTGCTGGTATAAATATATAATGTATAAGAAATATCTAATAAAACTAAGAACCAAGCAAGTTCTTATGTAGAATCTTATCCACTTATTTATTTGCATGTACTTTAGCATATGCAGTTCTTTTATCTTTTTAAGTAGTAAAAATAGACCTTCATATTTGCTAAGTCATGTAATATTCCATAAAAAATAATTCTTCAAATTGTCCATTACGTCTGAACAAATTAAGCTCAGTTTGTCAGCAGTGAGAGGCCAGAGATGTGAGCTAACATCACATTGACTCTGTGCTGTTTTACTAGAGTCTGACAGCTCATTCCAGCCCTGACTGCCTGTTGCTAGCCTCTTCTCCATGGTTTCAGTCACACTACTGGCCGTGTTGATTTTTGTCTCTTCTGTGGAGAGAAGCTTGTGATTGGTGAGGTCTCTGTTAGGCAGCTTTTTGCCTGCTGTTTGGTTTTGGTTGTGTGTCCCATTAGACGTAATCGCTTACAATTTAAGTAGTGCAATTATTGCCAGTCACAAAAAGAAACGCACAAACTTGCAGAAGAATCTGTCATTTTCTTTTCCATTTAAAACGTTTATGCGTCCATTCTTAGCTTCTGTATGACTTTCACAGTATAGAAGGGACACGTGCTGTGTAATTTATGTCTTCTAATCTGGTGAGGTCTTTATAAAACATTGTTGGTTCGTGTCTCTTGGAATTCACCCTTTTTCCGGCGTTTCCTGTTTGTTTGTGGAACAGATAAGTGTTAAAAAAACTTCCTGTTTTTCCCGTTTGTTCTTCATGATTCACACTTCCCAAGTTCTCCCTGCAGTTGAGGCGTCTGATTGCGAGGGAACCGGGAATGCATTGTAGATTTCTCTGTTCCATCTGCATGGCGTCTTATTAAGCTCAACTGTGAAATATACTGAATCTTCTCGGCAGTGTCTCTGTGGAGCCTCACGCCCCCTGCCATTTTTAATAGTTCCACAGGAGTAGCCATTAAACCCAGCAGAGATGGGGAAAAGGAGAATCTCATAACAGCTCTTGATGTGCTTAAAAAGATTAAACAGCTGAAAAATTAACATTAATTAATTCATTGACAGCACATTTTGTCCTTTAGACGCTAATGAGTTCAATTGAGTCATTGGCAGTTATGCTAACGTCTTAGCGTACGTGTCGTCAGCGTACAGGATGGTATCTCTGCAGGTTGGTTAAATTTGTTGCGTCCCACAGCCCTCGGCAGATGTGTTTATCACTCTGGTGAACCCAGACTCATTGTTACTGTGAATAGGATAATGCTGCCCCCTTTTGCTGAGTGATAAGGCGCATCATTTGAAAAGCCTGTCTTATCGCGTTTGTATGCCGTGACGCAGGTTTTGTTTTATTGGATGTATCTCTTTGTATCCACACCTCTTTCACTCTGTTCTCTCTCTCTCTTCCTCCCCTCTTTTCTCTTGCTGCTCCAGCCAGTGTCCATCTTTCATCCTGAGATGTCAGACATTTGAGAAAGATCTCCGTACAGCTCCAGGCATCTCCCCTTTTTCTCACATATTGGTCTCCCCCAACTCTCTTTATTGGATTCTACCTCTGGATCATCTATCTGCTTTCATGCTCCGTTTCTGGAGTCTAAATGGCCTCCTCCTTTCTCCTCCAGCTGGGTTTGTTGACACACAGTCAATCCTGGACATTTTCACCCCCCCAACTGCCCCTCTCGTACCCTCGATCCTCTTCCCTGAGCCGTAAAGCTGCCACAGCTGTGGGCTGTTGAACAAAAGTGAAGGGGGGGCATTAAATATATTACAACCATTAGCTTTGTTGGGCCTGACAGTTTTAATACATTGAAGCTTTTTACGTCAGCCAAAGGGACGACACAAAAGAGCTCTGCTGGGATTTTAATTGCATTTTAAATATAGAAATGAAAGCCGTTCCTGGACCTGTTAATAAAAAGTGCCTTTATTTGTTATACTTTATTTGTATGATTGTGTTTGGTTCTATTGCTAAAGCATTATACGTAGAACAAATAATGACACTAAATATCACAATAACAAGTGTGGTCTTAATAAAAGGTGCTGGGATTAGTGAAACAATCTGCGTTCAGAGAGAAAAATACTGTTATGTGTATATGGAGTGTCTTTTTCATATAGTCACAGTGAATAGTGACCATGTGCTCTCCAGCTCCAAAAGCTGGACCAGGAGTCTCCAATCCATGTTACCGGAGGTCCACAGATCTGCAGAGTTTAGCTCTAGCCGGTTCCAGCACACCTGCCTGGATGTTCCTACTAGCCCCAAAGACCTTGATAAGCAGCTTCAGCTGTGAGCTGAACTCTGCAGGTCTGTGGACCTCGTTGGAGACCTCTGAGCTGGACTGTAAGGTAACATATGAAGTCTCTCGTTGCAGGTGTCAGCATGAGCAAGACGAGGTCAAGCAGGGACAGAAGGGTCGTTCAGCCCAGCGTCACCAGGGTGACCCGCAGCTCTGTCATCAACACTCAACACATGAAACCTTCTGCGTCAGGTCTGGTTAATGACCTCAGCCTCATGAGAGTGAGTGAGCAGCAGGCCTCACTGGCACGGTGAGATGACGTGAAGACTCTGTCGTTTCGTTTTTACATTCACTCATTTAGATTGAACCCGTCTGTTCCTGCTGAGTGTTCCTGTAGCTCAGCTGGTATTGCGTTTGCGGGTCAGATTCCCGGGGAACGCATGTACTGATCAGATGTATACATGAATGCACATGTAAACGTACCCTAAAATATTTGCCTTCTCTTTCAGAAAATCAAAGTCCCCAAAGATCTGCAATGCACCCCAAAATCCATCGGCCGGCCCCAAGTCTGCTCTCTCCTCCCCCTCAGGAAGCTCCGCCCCTCACGGAGCTTTGGAAACCATAGGCAGGTTGATAAAACTTGGGCGGGTGCGAAACATTGTTGTGGTTGCCGGGGCGGGTGTCAGCACAGCCAGCGGTATCCCAGACTTCAGGTGCACACAGCACTTTAAACCTTTCAGCACTGCTGCGCGCATTTCGCTTCTGAATCGTCGCATTACTCAAATCACTCTCTTTGCATCAGGACACCAGGAACTGGTCTTTACGCAAACCTGGCGAAGTATGACATCCCTTACCCGGAGGCCATCTTTAACATCGACTACTTCTCTGACAACCCTCATCCTTTCTTCTCATTGGCTAAGGAGCTGTACCCTGGACACCACCGCCCAAACTACGTCCACTTCTTCATCCGTGTGCTGCATCAGAAGGGCCTGCTGCTCCGCATGTACACTCAGAACATCGACGGACTCGAGAAATGTGAGGCCAGCCGCATGCGGGCACTCGTTCAGAATTAAATCCGTTCATCTCAGTAACTTCTGGTTAAACACGATCATTATTAAATATGACACTAACTGATTTTCTGTGGTTGCTTACCGTGTTCCTCAGCGTGCGGTATCCCAGAGGACAAACTCGTGGAAGCTCACGGGAGTTTTGAGACTGCTGCCTGCCACCTTTGCTATACACCATATCCTGCAGAGAAGGCCAAGGTGAGGAGCGATTTACATACATGACATTATGCAACGGTTCATTCCAGTCCTCTAATCTTATGTGGCTGTGACTGGACATGAACAGTATGTGGCTCAGTGCTGATTATTATCATAACATGCATTCAAAACTAGACCCAATAACAGTCTAAAATGTGCTACTCAAGGCCTGTGTACTCATCTGTACATAACCTCTTCTTCTGCCTATCAGCAAGCTATATTTAACGACAACATTCCCATCTGTACATTTTGCGCCGGGGCGGTTAAACCCAACGTCGTGTTTTTCGGGGAAGATCTGCCAGAAAAATACTTTCAGCATGCTGAAGATTTCCCGAAAGCGGATCTTCTCATGATCATGGGCACCTCGTTAAAGGTGAGTCTGAAACGTTAAAAACGGATAAACTTGTAATGGATAAATCTATTATTACTGTATAAAGATTCTCGTCGACGTTGATCTAACGTTTAGTGTTGTGTGTGCGTGATCAGATTGAGCCCTTTGCCAGTCTGATAAACACAGTGAAGTCCACGGTACCCCGCCTGCTGCTGAACCGCGATCCAGTCGGGCCCTTTGAACAGAGGCCCCTGAGGAGGGGCGACTATATGGAACTGGGAGATCTTACAGAGTCTGTCCGAAAACTTGCAGAGATCCTGGGGTGGCATTCAGAGGTCCATCAACTGATGAAGTGTCATGAAAACGGGTTGCGGTCTAATACTGACCCCAGCAGCAGTGAGAACAGTGACGCCTCAAAGACAGACAGCAAAAGTTTAGAGTCGTCTGAATCAAGTAACTAATATTAATGTGTTCTACCACAGGGACCTTCTGTATGTTTAACACACGTGACAATATAAACTGGCAAGGGTTCGAGACCCATGTGTGTTTATCTTAGTGTTCTGTTGTGCATGTTTATTCTTAACCTCCAGTTTGACTGTATTTGTAACTGTCTTTCCCTGACCAGATAATAATACCAGTGATCTTTGACTGAGGTGGTTAAACATGGCCAGATTATGTCTAGGTGGGTCTAAACTCTTAACCTGTTTGACAGTAGTGAATATTGACTCATTTGTAGTGGCTGATCATGGATCTAAAACACACCTGGCCATCTAAAACTGTTTTAAGGAAATTCCTAACACACACACACACACTGTCTGTGGAAAACCCTTCACGTAGATGTATGGGCAGAGAATTCTGATGACCTCACATCGGCTCATCCTGACAGATATGATTTAAAACTTAAAGTGGAAGAGTTCCTACAGTTCTCTGCTGTCTGTTTTTTTAGGCTCTGTGTGTTAGGTGTAGAAAACTGAGGCACAGCACTTACTAGATAAACAATGAATGATTGCCCTCAATTAACAGCTATTATGACCCACTAACCGTTCTGTAATCTATATTCTAACTGTAACAGATTTGAATGTTTGTTTGGAAAGTGCTGGTGAACGTGTAAGTGTTTATGGGTTGGAGTGAAGTTTATTTGGTTGTGTTTGTTTGCTGGGTTTGAGTCTTGACCCCCGGTGAGGCATGGAGGGGGCGTGACCTCCCAAGTGTGCAGTACCCCTGCTGCAGTTTTCAACAACACTGCAGCCTCCAAGCGGGTGCTCCCATCCACCCCCCCAAACTCTAAATGTCTTTGCTTGGCAACAAAGCAGCCCAATATCCTGCTGCTGTGTGTGGAAGTGTGAGAGGTTCTGAATGCGGTTTCATTTTGCACGGGATCAGTGGAGTAGGTGGTCATATCGCCCTGATCGAGCTGCCCATGTCCCTCAGGGATTTTGATATGCTGTTTTGGGAAATATGAACGGAAAGCCGGAATACATGCATACACGTTTGTTTCTCATATATGCAGTTTATGATTTGTGTTTAAGAATGTTTACCAGCTGTCTGAAGTGTTTCTGATAAATGTAACTTTTAAACATTTTGCTTGAAATGACAGATTGTGATCTAATGGTTAGATTAAGCTTGTTTTTGTCCTTGTCTTGAATGTTGAGATGCTGCTTTTTGTTTATTGCATGTTGTTTTTAGAATAAATGACAATATTTAATAAAAGATATTAAAACCATATTTTGGGTTTGTCTTATTTTTACATTGTATTCAGAACTTTTGACTTAATATACCCCATACACTGAAATTTGGGTAAGACGGTTATTTCGTTTTTAATTCATATTGTCTAATTTTACCTACATAATAAAATGTGGATTGTCTGAAGTATTTTTCAGCAATTGTTCTTTGCTCCATGCCACATTGAATCTTTTGCCGATTTAACAAAGCAACGTTCTGAAATGTAAATAAATGTTTCTTAGTTTATCTGAATTTGTAAATTCCAAGAAAAATATGACGGCAGAACTTTGAAACATTTCATTTTTTTTAGATTTATTTCAAATGATTGTCAAAGGAAAATCAAGAGAAATGTTGAGCGCAAAAACATTATAAACAAAGTTTACAAAGCGCCTTTTTTCTGCTAAGTTTACAACAGTGGTAAATAGAAGACAAATCCAAGCAAAGTATTAAAGCTCTCAGAAATATTCACAACCTTTGTTCAAAGCCTTTAAATCAGATAATTAACACGTGAAAATCGGAATTTCTTGATTACATGCTTTGTGTCTAGAAAACTGAATATTCCTTATTACAAAAAAAGCAAACAAATCTATACATTGTGTAGACTGACAACAGGAAAGTGTTACAAATGGGGGAATATAGAAAATTATGCTAAAAAATGATATTAACCCAAAAAGATAATGCACAAGGTAAAAATCTCTGGAGAGTGAAGTGAACATGAAGCACGTCTCATTGTAAATTCTTATTTCATGGCTTGTCTTGGCATACAGAATCTTAAATGACATATAACCGGTTTCTGAGGAAGATCTGTGAAGAAATACAGTTACAGTATATGTGTCCTTCTAGCCTCATACTGTTTTATAAATACAAACGTAGCAAAACAGCCTTTGAACATTGATTCAACGTCAAATCAACAAACAAACTCCTCAGAAGCATCACACAGTGTCATGAAGCCTTTACATGTCAAGCACCTGCACTGTAATTACATTTTAGTGTGTAATTCAACATTTAACAGTGTTCAGTCTGAAACCTCCACCGTGATTCAATCTGAGTCAGCTCATGACATCAAAATCTCAAGATTTATCACTAAACCCAGATATCTGTTCATCAAAATTCTGTTATTCTGTTCATCAAAATTCTTAGTTAAATATGTAACTGCTCGCCATACACGCTCCCAGAAGAAAAACATGTACGTCTGCAACCAAATAATAATGTTGATAGGAAATATTTGAAGTAGCCCTGCGCACAGGACAGTTTTGTAAGACGGTGGCTTTTGCCTGAAGGATTTCGGTGAGCAGAGCTTCTGCTAGTCTGAGTCGGAATCACTGCTGTGTGGTGGACTGCACCCATGAATGGCCTCCCCTAGGGGCGCTAGAGTGCCATCCTTCCTCACTCCCATCGGCCGGATCAGCTCTTTCCTGCAGAGGAAGAACAGCACAGACGTTAGCTAGCCGAGACCAATCCAAACGAGTTTCAGTGCGGGTAACTTTCTCCGTGTGGCCAATGATATACTGAGCACCCATGCATGCTGCTGCAGTACTTTGCATGTTCGTGATGTCACATGCAAAGCATAAAGATGGATGCAACAGGCAGAAATAACCCCCATGCTTCTAGAGTCTTCTGTTTCGTGCAGGATTTGTGTTCGATTCAGAACTGATTGGAGAATGCCTTTTAAATTACGACTTAATCCCAGAATTTGTATCGAATTTCAATTAAGGGAGCAAAAGGGATACAGAACTGCAATTCAAACTTGTAAAGTAAAATGCAAATGAATAAATACACGTATTGCAGTTATATGAATATTTTCACATTTTGACCAAAAAACAAAAGATCAATGTAAAAAGTTGTATCAATGCTAAAAGTTTGGCAAGACGACCTTCGATGATCTGAGAAAGTGACTTGGCCTGACAAAATGATTTCAAAACTTTTGAAATAAAATCCTTTTTATGGCTTTTCAAATTCATCGTAAACCGCTCTGTACGTCTTAAACCAAACGAACGAAAGCAAAGCGAATCGTTTAAAATAAAGCTGCATGTACCCCACAGATTCATTGTGCTCACGTCTCGTCACCTTTGTTTCTCAGAGCACTCATTTGTCACCACAGTCCACCTGCTCTTCGAAAGAAACCCTTTGTAGTGACCATTGTAGCCGCATTCAGTTCTGCCCTCTAAAGAGGCTTGTGGATGTGTACAACATCTTTCTCTGCCTTTACATCTGGGCCACGTAAGGGCTCTTGGAATCACGACTCTAAAGACACCTCCCCAATCTGGAGCATCCCTTCCCCCAGACCCTGCAGTTTAATTACAGGATGAGTGCCCATTCTAATCTCTTCAAAGACTCCGCAGCTTCTGCGCGCTAATCCAATTATATCTGCACCGTGTGTTACCAACACACCCCGGATGATTCATCAGTATTATCCAATCAAAGCACGGCCAAAGATGATTTATAAGAGCATTATCCAATCAAATCGGGCGGAAAGACTCCTTTACATTCATTTGTGCGATAAACCTGTAATTACAAAAATATTCAAAACAAGCTAGCGGCACATGTTGCGACGAATAGTTAAAACTGTCGTACGCAACTCTTATTGTGACTTCAGATAAATGAAAGGAAACAGGCAGACGTCCCGGGAGACAAAAACAAGAACAAAGTGACAAGGGACTTTTTGGGTGCATATCTTAAACTTCCTAAACTTTGATTGTAGAGCTTGTACTGCAGAAGAACTTTCTGACGTCAAATGCACGTCAAGATGAGTAACAGAGTAAACAAGATTGGTCGCTTGATGAGAAAAACAAAGATATTTCCTCCACAATAAACTCTGGTCACTCCCTTATCTAGTCAACCACAGCACCTGCACTGACAAATTACTGCAGAAATGATTGTGTTTATGTTGGTCTGTGTGTGTGTGTCTGTGTTTATACTTTGGAAATACTTGTAATAGCAAAATTTTGTAAATTAAATCTGAATAAACACACACACACACACACACACACACAGCCTTACTAATACATTGAAACAAACCTGTGTGTGTTTATGTGTGTGGTCTTGGTATTCACTTTGTTACAGGAACAAATGTCCCACCAAGTATAGTAATACCTGTAAAGTTTGACTTTGTGGGGACATTTTTTAGGCCCCCATGAGGAAACAAGCTTATAAATCACACAGAGTTTAGAGGTGGGTCAGTGTAGGGGGATAGAATATACAGTGTGTACAGTATAAAAACCATTATGTCTATGAAATGTCCCCATAAAACATGAAAACCCCAAAAATGTGAATGCGTGCGTGTGTGTGTGTGTGAGGCGTGGAGAGTCAGTACTAATTGGACAGCGAGTCAAGCAGCAGACATGGTGTGGAACATTCCTCTATGGATATGCTGCGTCTCCCAGCAGCCGGCGTGAGGAGCAGCAGTGACTGGAGTCCCTCTGCCCACAACACCTCCTTCAGCCTCTAATAAAGAGAGGGCGAGTATCTGTTTCTCCCGGCACACGCGTCTCATTACGCCTCTAACGGTCTCTGGATGGACAATGGCAAAACCTTTTGTGTTTACAAACTTATTTAACACAACCCACCGTTCATACACAGACACGCACACAACACCTAATTGCGCCAGTGTCTCAACCACTTCATGTCTGAGAACAATGTCCGCCACCTCAGCTGAATGCGACGCGCGGCGCATGAAAGAAACACGTATATGTATGACAAAACCTTAATGCACCGTACAAAAGGGTCTGAGCCCACGACCCCGCCGCACGCGCCAATTAGCCGGTAATTAATGCGCCGGGGCTGTGGTGGCTGGCCGGTGCGCATTGACTCCCGTTGAATGCGGAAGCACAGAGGACGGGCACAGTAAATGAGGCTGAGGACGTGCTGGAGGATTCCTGGCTTAATGAAGCTGTTGGTAAGGAGCGCACTGGGAGCAACACCGCAGCACCTCGCATCGGTGAATCGCTGCGTCGCGCTGCCGGTTGTTTAGGAAAAGGTCAGCGTGAATGCGACGGCGCACATACTGCGCCTCTGAGACAGGCGACAGGAAAACAAACACAATGCTTTCACCCCTCATCTGCTGCAGGTGAGCTGGTTTATACGAGACGATGAGAAACAGCAATTGACCATTAAATTAATAAGTTAATCAGAAATGTAACCAGGATATAATAAATTATTTTACACATGCAAATTCAAGCATGCAAAACAAAACATTAGCAAAATGCCAGAATTTTCTAAGAAAGAAGGAAATTTAATGGGCATATCTCGACAAAGTATTGTTTAAAAAAACGTGATTTTACACACAGCTACAATAGCAAAAGAAATGTTTTTGAGATTAAATATTTATCTTCCTATTTACATTGTGTTAAAATGGTAATGTAGATGAAACAGTCTTATCCTGCTGGCACGCTAACATTTATTTAAGTGGCTCATCCTCGTGGTGCATGAGTCCTGCCTTTAGCAAACACAGAGTCTTAACCTGTTATTATTATAACTGTAATCAGGCCAAAGCAGAGCTGCCTCCACAGCTAAACAGACACGTCGTCATAAAGGGGTTTTTGCCGGTACAAATTTGCAAATGCTCAATTAGCATTTGCAATTTTGGAGAGGCTAACAATAGCAAGCTAGCTTTAAAAGCACAAGATTTCACCCTCCCTTCAGAGAGCTCTCCAAAGCCACACCTCCTCCTCAACACATACATAGTTTGACAGGCAAGTAGGACATCCTATCATTACATTCGGACCGAATGCAATGATTGGACGAACATTTTATAATCCTGCGCCTTTCACAGAAGACATATATTTATATAAATATATTTAGATCACTTTACTTGCTATCAGGATGTGTAGAGACTTTCAACAGCGTAACAACAAATGTTTCTGGAAAAGATCCTTCAAGGTTTGGAAACTAAAGTCTGACCTTGATAATTCACCGATCATATGCACGAGCTTCTGGGCTTCATACTCCTTCTGCTCCTCTGTCATCTCGTCCAAGGGGTTTGGCATTGGGTGCTCTATATGACCCGTGATGGGATTGATGCTGAAAACACAAGAGCAAACGTTAAGATCATCTTCACTATATGGCAGAATACATGCACTGCACAAAGAATCTAAATGCACTGCACAAAGAATCAAAATGCACTGCACAAAGAAAACCTGCACTGCACAAAGAATCAAAATGCACTGCACAAAGAATCAAAATGCACTGCACAAAGAATCAAAATGCACCGCACAAAGAATCAAAATGCACCGCACAAAGAATCAAAATGCACCGCACAAAGAATCAAAATGCACTGCACAAAGAAAACCTGCACTGCACAAAGAATCAAAATGCACTGCACAAAGAAATGCACTGCACAAAGAATCAAAATGCACTGCACAAAGAATCAAAATGCACTGCACAAAGGAAGGAATGCACTGCACAAAGAAAGGAATGCACTGCACAAAGGAAGGAATGCACTGCACAAAGGAAGGAATGCACTGCATGAAATGCAATGCATAAAGAGCGAATCAAATCTTTGAAGCAAAGCACACTGATAACAGCAGTTATGGTGTGAACTTACAATGGTTTGGCTGACTTGTATTCCTCAGTGTCCGAGTCTTCATCAGACGAGTACTGCGTCTCACCTCTGCCTCCAGCCAGCAGCCCTCGTGCCATCAGCAGCCCCGCAGCGTTCCCATAACCAGTGTACTTCAGCAGATTATCCACTACATCACACACAAAATGAGACAAAGTGCAAGACAACTGAAGAACAGGACACAAACGGCTCATTAAAGGATCATGCATTACTTTTAAAATCATCAGCACACTTTACAAGGAAACACTCACCGCTCTCCTTGCACAGCACGAACAGAAACTCGGCCGCCCCTTGTTTCACCGTCATCTCTATATGTGTCATGAGACGCACCAGTTTGTTGCGAACCGTGCAGCCGATCTCTGGTCTTTCCTTCACGTCCTTCAGTGGCGGCAGCACCTGTGGATTAACAACACAACATCTCACACTCTTGTGTTGTTCAATCTTGTGTGATCTCACACTCATGGTGTGATCTCACACCAACACAGTTAAAGATTGACTACAAGTGGCTAACTGAAGCACTAGCAAAGAAGCTAAATCATAGGAGCAGATCTGGGGTTCGAGAGCGGTGAATGACAGGAGCATGGACTCAACCCTGCACCTGGGCCTTGAGGTATCTGCGGATCTCCCGGTGGTATCTGGAGCTCTCCGTCATCAGGCTCAGCACAGGCGTCAGGCCTTCCTTGTAGTTGGACCCCTGCGTGAACAAATGCACGTCGCATTGACGCAACAAGCAAAAATTGGAGGAGGGTTGCAGGTATTCTTCCGAACTCAATACCTTGTCTATCCGCTTCTCCATGAAATCCAGCAGCACCTGCACAGCATCCATGTTTTTCCCACCGAACTTTTCCAGCCCGCCTTGGACAGGAACGTCTATCAGAACATCCAGACACTGTACTGGGAGGTTACTCAGGAGATTTATGGCATGACTAAGAGAGATAACAATTGAAGTTTTAAGGCTTGATGGGAACACACAGCATGCAACACTTGTCACAATGAGGAATTTTAGTGGGAATCCAAATATGAAGCTAGTTTTCCCATATACTGGAATTCCACTTTACATCCGGGTGTGTCATACAAACACACAGACAGTCACGCCGAGACATCACATGCAAATAGCCTGTAAATATTTGCATGCCGCTGTCATTTGCACATTTGCACATTTTACGATCTCCTCTGACGCAGAAGCGCATTCAACCCGTGTCACATCCTAGGAATGCGACGCGGACGGACAAACATGACGGACAGGACAGGCATTCTGAAATTTACAGAGAGAAGGAAAACCTTCATTTGAATAACAAAGACACATCTTCTCGCCAAGACTGGCTGAGCACATTCAGTGCACTTTGTTCATGCGAGAGCGTCGAGCTGCTCGTTTTGGGCCGCTGCAGAATGCATTGAGAGGAGGTAACATTCCACAAGTGTAAAAGGGCCGGTGACTGCGACACTGCGAGCACAATGAGTCAAGCCCACATAAATGGGGGGGAGTTTCAGAAAGCGTTGAGCTGTCTCCACAGGGCAAAGGGGTGTGTCATTAATCACTCGCAGAAGACATCTCGCCCATTTACATTCACCTCACTTGCAATTCGTTTGCTTTCTGGCTCACTGGAACCGTCAAACGCCATGTTTTAAAGCCAGTTAAGTTTTTAGCTAGTTATAATATAGACAGGCCTAATGTACAGAGTAAGCAAAACTTCCTGGTGGAACTGCTGGATTATGACAAAAATCACAATCCCGATTATTTTGCCCAACATTGCGATCACGGTTATTTAACAATATTACTCACTGACTTTGTAAACAACACATATTTATTGAATAAAAAAACCCAAACAATTAAAAAATTTTTTTTTTCAGTTTAATCCGTTTTAAAAACAAATGAAACAATGTAAAAAAATAGATTTACAACCAGAAGAAATGAGAGAATCCTTGTAAAATAGAATTTGGTACAATAATCGTTTTACCTCGATTGTTTTGTTTTGTAATCGTTGGAAGCCATAACTGAAATTGAAAATCAATTATGATTAATTGCACGGCCCTACTTCCTGATGTACCTGTGAGCCTCCTCTGTTTTATCTTCTGTATGGGTCTTCAACATCAGGAGGTGCCGCATGATGCCTACAACCAGCCGAAGCTGATGCTCATTATCCTATCAGAACAAAAGAAATGAATTTATCATCAATATTAAAGCGTTAGGCTGACAACAGGAGAGCATTAGTCACCATCCTTCAGCATAAGAGTTCCGGAAGGATTTTAAATTGATGTAAATGGAAAAACACTGGTCTCGTGTGCGCCATTAATCTCTGAATCTGGAAATATCTGAGATAGCAGAGGGCCAAAAGAACTACAAAACTAAACTACAAAAGAACTACAAAACCAAACTACAAAAGAACTACAAAACCAAACTACAAAACCAAACTACAAAACTAAACTACAAAAGAACTACAAAACTACTACACTGTAAAAAAAACTTTGCTGCTGGTTTAAATTTTTAAGTTTAATCAATTTGGCTGCACAAGTCATTTCAACTCATTCTTTGTAATCTTGACAGATCGCGAGTTGCTGTAACAAAATAGTTGGAAAATTGCTTAATCTATTTTAAAAAAAACAGTCAGGATTTACAATATTACATTGAAATGACGCGTATAGCCAAATTGATTAAACTTTAAAATTTAAGGCAGCGACGTTTTTTTTTTTTTTACAGTTTATCATGAGAAAATAGTGGATCTGATGTCAAAGTGATGCTGGCCAAACAGAAACCAATAAGCGGTCAGGAAACTGGGGACACTTAATCTGACTTCAGTGAGCATTCAGAACACATGAATGTGTACTTAAACAGTTTCTGGAGTGGAAGCTGAAGGATGGAAACTTGCAGCATTTAGAACTAGATTTTAACATTTACATTTAACGCATTTGACAAACGCTTTTATCCAAAGTGACTTACAGTGCATTCACAATACATGTTTTTTTATCAGTATGTGTGTTCCCTAGGATTCAAACCCGCAACCTTTACGCTACTAACGCTATGCTCTACCAGTTGATCCACAAAACACTATTTACATTTTTTTTAAGAAAACATAAGCGAAGCCTCGTTTGGAAAATTGGCTGCCACTATAATATGATGTTTTGGGTGGTTACCTAGGCGTTGCCATGCAAAGTGTTTTTAACAAGTGGTTGCTAGGGTGGACTAAGTGATTGCTGGCCAGTAGTGTTGCAAAGATGGCGGCAAAGTGCAGAGACTTCCCTAAAGGGCCTCTGCTAAAACCAAACAGAGTGCATGTCAAATACACAGGGTTGAAATGAGGCAGAGACAAGCACAGGATTCCTGCCAAAGCCAATAATATTTTGCAAAGCTCTGTGGTCTGATAGAACTACAAATGGAAATAAAGAAGCAACTGACTGAGGAGTAAGAAACACAATATCCTTCATACTTTCTCGCCAGATACACAACAGATTCCCTTATAAACATATAATCATTTGTATTATATCATGAAATACTGTTGCTCGTTCTCACCTCGTCACTGGAGTCAGACATAGTGATGTTGAACAGAGCTTTAAGCGCTTCCATGGCACGCTCGTTGTTCTCTGGGGAAATGGGCGGGGCGTCTTGGTCAGGGGGCGCAGCCTCATACGGCCCCACCCAGTGCACGTCGAGGGTGCGCTCCAGCACATCAGTAAGCATCCTCACGGCACCCGTCTCCTTCCTCAATGTGCCACGTACATCCGTCCGAAGGGCGGAGAGCAAGAAGAGCAGCCGGAGGGAGAACAAGCCCACCTCGTGATGGGCGGAGCTAAGCGAATGCAAGCGGGCACAGAGGCCCTCTGCCAGCTGCAGGTCAGCTCCTACCTGCTGCGCTGCCACGCTGTTAAAGACTACATTACACAGACACTTCAGAGCTTCCACCACGACCCTTTCCTCCTCTTCTGACTGCGCTTCCTCCAATGGCTTTCCGTCATCGCCCAGCGCACGAATCCGGGCCAGCCCAGCTAAGGTGAGGATGCCCTCCCTGGTGCCTACAGGCCCCAGGACTCGCTTGTCTCTGGAAAGGATGCGCAGGGTCTCCAAACAGGTGCTTTGACAGAGTGGTTGAACTGGCCGTCGCAGCACTGTGAGCAGGCCCTGACACAATTTCTGCACAGGCAAAAACACACCAGTTTATTTGTTAATTATGCACAGTCACAGGGAACACATCAACAGGCACAAACCAATGCTCGCAAATGCCCAATAAACAGTAATTTACAGCTGCAATCCATCATTTTTGCCTCACTATCGCCATCTCTGTTCAAAACATTAAACTGCAGGTCACTTTACATACTTTACGTTATGAAGCCAAACTGACATTTGCGGGGAAATCTGACAACTTATCACAGCGACTTTGTGAAAGGCAGAAAGTAGGTGATAAATATGTTACTCACAATTCGCTCATCCTCCTTTTTGTGGTCAAAGACAAATGTGCGACTGTTCTGAAATGAAAGTGAATATGACAGAGTCTTTCAGACAACATTAATATGGCAAACATGGATTCCAGCCCTGGATCTGCCTAAACCAGCTTAAAGTGATTTACAATTACTGCCATTACACATCTGATTTCCTTCATTATTAAGAAGTATTCAGAATCACTATGGAACTTATCTAAGTTAACCAATGACGACCAAACGCAAATAATAAAATAAGATGTGGGCATGCATGGACAGCAAATCAAAACATTGTATTTTATTGTTTTGTATAAATATTGTATTTTCACTAGTTTACCCTTACTTGGTTACTGTGCACGTGTGTTTTATTTAAGTAAATTGAAACAAAACGTTATAATAACGTAATAATAATTTAATGCCATTGATAAAGTGCTAAAAAAGTATTTTTCACTGATAAACTGCTAACACACAATAATACAAATATTTCCAGTAATGGTTTCTACAGTGACAGCTGTCACTGGCGGCGCTACTTCAGCTAACTACACCTTTCATAACAGTTAAACCATTAAAACTAACTACTCATGTCAGCTGCAATACCCAGTTTTCTCCTTAACTTCTCATACTGTCCATTTAAGAGAAGAAAACGGCGATAATTTGTTAAAAACAGTCAAGTTGTGCGTGTGTGTTAACTGGTTTGTTTGCGTTGTGGCTAACAGCTGGAGGATGCTAGTTTACTGTCCCATAAACGGATAAATCCATCTTTTCCCCACACATTAAAATATAAACGAAAGACACAAAGCTCACAAGCAAAGCATATTTTCTTCACATATCCCCACTCGTGTGTTAGACACACACACACACAGCGGGTTTGTTTAGGTTAACAGGCGGCTAACCTGCTAACGCGCGCTAGCAGCGTTAAAACGACACGGGCTAACTGCAGGAAATGCGTTTACCTCCGCGTTATACTTCTGCAACAGCGTCTCTACCCCGTTATCATCGCCTCCGTCGATCTCTGACAGAATGACGCTCATATTCATCTCTCAGCGTTGCTTTGGCCCGTTCGCCCAGGAAAACTGACGGTTCTTGCGACAACAAGAGTCCGGAGAGAAATCACACTCGGCTTCTCTCTCTCATCCGCTCCACTTCCACCCGTACGACGTCACAGTCACGTTCCGCAGAAGTTCACGTCAAAACACCGCCGGGCAAACAATAACAATTGTTATTGAACTTAAAACCGCACGTCTAATTCAACAGTCTAGTGCTTCAGAAAAACAACTGCTGTGGTTAAAACGTCGTCACAGGTTGTTTAATGCTTTGGGTAAATATTTAAGAAGCTTAACCAACATTTTCAATAATACAACACATGTAATTCGCGCACCTAGTGCATATTTATTAAAGAGCTTGAAGGACTGGCTCATTTTCCTGCCGATTATAAAGTTCCTTGGAATTCCACTCCAGAATTCCAGTTTTTCTTACTTGCATCAAACTGGAACACTGAGGTGCTGTATTGTGTATTGTCTTATTTCTCAGACTGTCAACATTTAATCAAAGTGTCAAAACTAACTTTTCAAAAGGACAGTATATTGCGAACAGATCAAAAGTTATACAGTATCAAACACATAATAAAAAGACAAATACCATATCTGGATTTTAAAAAATCTTTATGTGGCAACAAATAATTCCACATATATCATTTACAGGGTAACGGCTGCCACCACAGAAGTTACTGAGTGCTTTTATTTACAAGAGAAAGTGACTAAAGATAATAAATGTTACATTTTTGTATTCTTTCGTGTTTATTTCTACCCATAGGGTAATAGGTCCACAGTACCTTTGAGTGCATTCAAAAACACACAAGCCTAGGTTAAAATTTTGTCTGTTTCTAAATTATACAAAACTGGATATACAATTCAACACACAGATAAACAATGCAAAGGGACACAATGTTACAAGCTACAGGAAAGATCTCTAATATTCTCCCACAATGACATTAAGCCTGTAACAAAGAGCACAGGCCGAACTTGCTGAGTTGCACAGGGTAATTATGCATTTGTGTATAACAGAAAATCTTATCTTCACATACGCACGCAACACATTAGTGGCCCTTATTTGTCTGATCTCCTGACGTCTATGCTCTGGCAGCTGGCCAAAGGGTGTTCTGGGATCAGACATAAGCCATTTCTTCCTGGTTCCTCTAGCTGCTGAGAATTATGTTGTATTGATTGAACTGACGTTGACACGGGCTGAGAAAGGGAGTGTTGTGTTTAACAGATCTGACGTCAAACAGCTGGCTTGTGTTAACCACGTGAGATGAACACGTTTTTGTATTGAAACTAGGTCGGTGATCAAAATGTGTGCTCAGTGACTGAGAGGGTGGTTTAGAATGCTCTTAAAGGAGCATTGTGTAGCTCAACGGGTAGAGCATTGCGTTAGCAGCCCATAGGTCGTGTGTTTGATTCCCCGATAATTCATGTACTGATACAGACTGTGTGTGTTAAATGAAATGTAAGTCGCTTTGGGCGTCTACCAAATGCATAAATGTAAATGTAAGGAGATAAATGAAATATATAGAGGGGTAAAGGCACAATTGGGACGCTGCCTTTTTTGCACTTTCACAATAATTGCGCTTGACTGTAATAACTGGCAGCTTTCACTGTAAACACTTAATACATGAATACAACACACACACCTCGCGTGCCCACACGGATACATTCTCTGTAATGGTGTTAAATACGGATTGCTGCTGATTTTCTACATGCTCGCATCTGTCGATGCGCTCCTGTAATCCTGGAAACGGTCAAATCATTTCGCCCACCCTGTCGTGGCCTCGCCGTTTATATAGGCAAATCCCGGGAAGTGTTGTGCATGCTCATATTCAGAATTCCGACGTGGGGCCAGAGGCGAGTACATGTCTCCAGTGGAGCCATAGCGAGACGTGTGGACGGCAGGGCTGGCGTAGCAGCTGTTGGCCGAGGGCACATCCGGCCAGCGGGGGGTCACCGAGGTCGAGTGTAAGAGCGGAGAGCTGCTCATCAGACAAGATTCCATGCGGGACATCGGCGTGTTGATTGGGTACTGCAAATCAGAGGAAAACACACGAGAGCCAATCAGACGTGACACACTAAACAAATCAGCTGATATTGACAGACAAACATCAATATTACTTTTGTTAATATTTCAGTTATTTAAGCTGCAATTCATAACATTTGCCTCTTTACCGCCATCTCTGTTTGAAGCATAAAATTGCAAGTTACTTTTCATTGCGAATGTTTAAATCATAGAACGTCTCACATTTACCAGGAAATTAAAACAGACATTTCAAATTATAAATCATTATTATGTTACCTGTTGCAAATTGGGGTAAAGTAAAAGACCGTTTGGAACACTGATCTGTCCTACGTGCTCAATAACTACATTTAAAAATCTTTGCTGCCTTAAATGTTTACGTTTAATTAACGTCACTTACTGTTTTTAATCTTGGCTGGTTACGGTTACAGTTACAGTTGCTGTAACTTAAACAGTTGCTGTAATTAGTTAAAAATTGCTTTCTTATAATAAATTACACCTGTTAGGATTTAAAATTCAAAAATTTAAGGCAGCAAAGTTTTTGTTAAAAGTGTATATTAAAGTTTATTTTTTGCCCCAGAAAGTTACGAATTGCAGCTTTAAACTTCATCCACTCAATTTCAAGTAAAAGACTAATTTTAAATAAACTTTAAATACTTTTTCTTTTTTGTCCCCAGAAGGGATCTGTTGCTCTGGGTTACAAACCAAAGACTAAACAAAGCATGTCAGCATGTCAACTCAAGACATGTGTCTATATGAAATGTTCTGTTCTCTCGGGCCGAATCAACATAATCTTCTTTTTTCTCCTCTTCGCTGGCTTCTTCAGAAAGACTCTCATGAACAAAGCGCAGACATTGTATCCTTGTATAAGTTGATGGAAAATGAGTGGAAGTAAAAATCTATAACTGCTCTCGAAATAGAAAACGCTCACAGTCGCAGCCTTTATGAAGGACTGTGGCCCGGAAAGAGAAAGTCAGGCGGGGTCAGAGACCTCGATGTGCTGCTCGGTGACCTCAGGATCATGCGGAGAAAGAGATCATTGAATAACAATATTTTAATAAACACGCTTTCCGTCTGGATCTCTGGTGACTGGTTGCTCTGTCTGTGGCCGACATTGAGTAGCTGAAGGAGGGGCGGGTGGAGGGGGGAGGTTCTGGGTTCTAGCCAGCCCACCTTTCAGTGTTTGCATCCGCCGTGTGGTTGGGAATTCAGCAACACTGCTTCAGAAACTCTGAGGTCCAGCTGATCCTGTTTATAAAGGCAGGCTGGGCTGGAGAGCCCTTGACAGGAAATGACCATCACATCCGCTTCGGCTTTGAATATATGTGACGCAAGGGCCCCCACCTCTCTGTCCACAAGCATAAGGGCCCCCACCTCTCCCCCCACAAGCACGGCCCAACAGTTTAATCAACCATTTGTTCTGTTCTGTGAACAGCACTATGAAGACTAATCAACATTTGTCTCTCTCCGTTTCTGAAGCACATTTATGCATTTGTCAGGCGCTTTATCCAAAGCCACTTAAACAGTCATTCATCATATACATTTATTTATCAGTGTGTATTCACTGGGAATCGAACCTACAACCTTTGCAGCATTAATACAATGCAACTGAGCTACAGGAACACACGCAGCTTCATGAAAATGTTGTATACAGTTTTTGTACACATATCTGTACAAGCTTAGCACTTTCTCCTCCTCCATGTGTTCCTGTAATATATTTCCTAACAGATTCTTACAGTTTACTGTTGACAACAATAAAGTGTTTTATACTTGTATTTGTGTTTATATACTTGTATTATGTACTTGTATTATAACATGTATTTATAACTTGGAATCTGTCTAAAAACTGCACAATTATTCCAGTTACAGAGGGCCTATTAAGCGCCTTTTAACTTTTAGAAAAGGCTTTTCACAGCCAACATTAACAGTTTTTCTTGGCAAACATTATTTTTCTAGCTTCTTCTTGGTGTAAGATTCTTGCATGTAACTATTTGCTAATAGATGCAAAAGACGGCAATAACAGCTTTTTAAGATTCCGCAAGTGTCCTCACAGGGTCAAACTTTGACCCGCGAGAGGTCTGGAGGTTTAACAAACACAATGAACTGAGCGTTCCATCTCCATTTGAACATTTTAACGTCACTTTGTTATTTGGGTAGCAGTTAGTCAGGGTTTATCAGTCATACGTTTCTGGATCTACATTTGAACGTATGATTTCAGAAAGTTATAACCAGTCAGAAAGACTAGTCTAAAAAGTTTATTCCACCAGCCACATCAGTGAATTCTTCACTCCAGTTAGTGCAAAGGTCAGGAACCATTCACTACCCATAGACCACTGCGAAGGGCAGATAGCAGAACATTTCACATGCTAATGACTGTAATACATCCAAACCATTCATATTTATTTTAGCATTCTTCTCTCATTTACAAACCCTGTAAAAGACCCTGAATACACGTCCATTCTAAATACTCTGCAATACACATCTATTAAACTCTCTCGTTGGGTAAGTCAATACGATTGAATATCATGTGTATTGTAAACAGTTTGAAAATGGAATTAACATTACCCTCCATGAGAACATTGGCAAACGTTATGAACTAACTTCAGTGGTCTGATATTTAAGATGTTGCTAAGAATCTGTTGTGTTCCTTTAGCTCAGTTGGTAGAGTGTTGCGTTAACGACACTAAGGTTGTGGGTTCAAATCCCAGAGAACACACATACTGATCAAAGGTATAGCATGATCAGTATAACTCAATTGGGAGAGCATGGTGCTAGCAACACTAAGGTCATGGGTTTGATTCCCAGTGAACGCATGTACTGATAAAATGTCCTCGAATGTGCTATATGGTGGTTTGGATAAAAGCGTCTGCTAACCAGTAAATGCGGTATGTTGGGAGGGTGTCTGACCTGTGTGGAGGTACGGTATGAGGAATAGTGCAGAGGGGCGGGCAGCCCCGGCTCGTGGGTCAGACTCGAGTATTGACTCTGGATGGCATGATGATGCTGATTTGCGTAGCTGCTGTAATTATAGCTGCCGGTATACCTGCAGACAAAATACACAATACAAATATTTCTTTTAAAAAAAGAGCCGTCTTACATCTTGAAGCTGCAATCCATAACTTAAAAGTTAGAAATGAACAAATATCAGTAGTTGAGCAAGCACATGACAGATCCGTGATCAGATCATCACAGTCTCCTTTGCAATGGTAAGTTTATAATAATGATTTATAATTTTCATTTTCATTAGCTTCATTCACTTATAAATATGCGTAATGAAAAGTACGTAAAGTAAGCTGCAATTTTATGTTATAAGCAGGACATAAATTGCAGCTTTAATTATGATTTGTTTGGATCGCTCACCCATGCTCATCTCGATGTGGGTAAACGGGCATCCGATGGGCAGGGGAGGGAGCGTGTACTGGGGGTCCGCCTCGCATACAGGAAAGCTGGGGTCCGGTCTCAGGTGGGCTGCCACCTGAGGTTGTCACTGTGTATGTAAGGGACCAGGTATATGACTGAACAGCGCCTGGCACATACACAAACATACATATACAAAGAAACGTGTTTGGTGTGTTAGTTATTTGATCTTTCTGTGAGGTGCAGGTTCGAGTGGAATGGGGCAGTGCTGATGGCTGAACATGAGTTTTTTAACTGAGTATATTGTAGTGATGGCAATCAGTAATCGGTTTGGAGTCAGTTGTACACTGTTTACCTGTGGTAGCCGGAATGCTGGGATACTCTGGAGACTGGGCTGAGGTGGGGGAACCAGCTGCGGGCACTCCCACAGAATGAACGGATTTGGGCGGTGAATAGGGTCCAGGTGACGTGGATGTGGGGGTGGAGCCTATCAACATCAGCTCCTCTCCAGTATCTGCTGTAGTAGTCCAAAAATAAAAGTTCACGAATCTCTTTCATCTTGTATGTTATGACATTTTTTTCAGATCTTTTCCGATGAACTCAGAATCACAAGCATATACAGTATTGTATATTTAAATGGTGGTCTGATTGCCAGGGGGTGGAGCCTGAATTTGCGGTTTGTGGGTGCAGGAAAGCTCGGGTTACGTGCAAGCTCTAGAAATTAAATAAACTGAGATAATACACACAGACTACAATGGAAACTGATCTTACCTGGTGCGCCCTCTCCTCTCATAGCTCTCATGAGTTCGTTGGCTCTCTCTTGACAGTGCAGAGACTCAAGCAGGTACAGCACGTAATCATCAAACATGAGATGGATCAAATGAAACGAGCCTATAAATGCAAAGAATCCCATTAACAGATCCCGCCAATTTAAAGTCTGCCTGTCAATTTAAAAATCAGGCAAATCAAGACTTTGTGAGGCTCTAGCAACGATTCCCATGAAGCAGACATCAAAAGCAATGTACAGTCAAACCTCTTCAACACAAAATGATTGGACGCTGTTAAATTGGCGATACTGAGACACATTTAAAGCTGAAATCTGTAACTTTTGCCTCTTTAGCGCCACCTCTGTTTAAAACATAAAATTGCAGGTGACAGAGTTGTTTTCTTAAAATGGATGGCAAGTCTAAATGCTAAACAGCCGCTGTAAGAACAAGCCCTCCACCATCCTCCGTGTTTACAGATGGACGCTTTCCCCAACAGCTCAGATTATAAATCATTATTATAAACTTATGGTTGCAAACCGGGGCAAGGTAAGGAAATTGTGTTGAACACTGATCTGTCACGCACTTGCTTAATAACTGATTTGTGTTGATTTGTAACCAAAAAGTTGCAGCTTTAAACGGTAGCACTCGCGTTCTGTGTAGCCATTTAGCGAACCGCTTTGCCGTTTAGTCAAAATGGGAAGAACTCAGCACCAAGTCGACACTAGAAGCATCAACAGAGTCCAGCCATAAACTCTAAAGAGTTACTGAAGCATATGATGTTTTGAGCACATGCTCTGAATGAGAAGGGGGAAGGAATTCATAAGGAACATGGTACAATCCTCGCATTGTGTTAGTAACTCCAGTCACTATGTGCATAATAAACATCGCGGCTATTCAGAGAACTGGGCGCAATACTGCCTGGTCATAAAATGGGAGGAAAGGGGGGGAAGACTTGGTGGGGGTTACCCTTTGTTAATTAGCTGTTTTGTACCGGGAGCTGCATTATCAAAACACTGTGACCAGCTGTGCCTTTGATATTCAGAGACAGAGCTGAGGGGAGGGGGTCTTCACCTCTTTTATGGCCCTTCTTTCAGTTCCTTTGCCATAGACAGCAAGGTGCTGTAAGCCAAGAGTTAGCAAAGGCGGCCATCTTAGATAAAGGTTAACAATCCCGTCGAACAATGTTGTGGACAGACAAACTTTTAGAGTCCAGATTTTATTCAAGCAGAAAGAAGACTTGTGAATAGAGTTGTAAAAAATAAATGGAAAATTTAGACAGTCATATTTACAAGTTTGGATCACTTTTTTGGGCAGTACAGAAACAAACAAACAAACAGGAAGTGACCATCAGAAATTGCTATTTGGCGTTTATGTACTTTCTAATAGACAAACTCAGAGCACTTGTTAGCATGCTCAGTGGACAAGTACCCAGCCAACAGGGAACGTTTTCAAGATTTGTGCTAATGTTCTCCTAAAGTTCTCTCAAAGTTTAAAAAATGTTCCTGCAGTAGCAAGAAAAAATGGAAGTAAGCGTTTTAATGTTTGTGTTACTTAAGGGAAACAGTAGGGAAATGTTCCTGCAACCCCAAATTGACAGGATGATTTGTAAAAGAACCTTGCAGCTTAGCCTGACTTACCGAAGCTAGGTGCGCTGTGCAGCGTCATATCCCGGATCACTCTGGTCCCGAAACACGACCACATGAGGAGGAACTGCTGAGCTACCCTCTTCAGACATCCGGGTCTCTTCCCTGCCACCTAAAGGGAATATTACCATGAGAAAAGCCCGGGGGAAGGCGCAGGGGCCTTAACCTTTGGGTTCATAGTGGGGCCTAACTCCCTACGAACGAAAAACATGTCAACAAGTCAACTATTTGATTTGCCCCCAGGGAAACACCCTCCCATTGAACTATTGTCTGGTAGGTAGTGAAAGTTCCCATGGCAACCAGATTTACAAGCCCATATCTGGACTATAATGGGTGCAAAAGAGGCCATGAAGACATCATTAAGTTGGGGAATTGCATCACGAACATTCTTAAGAATGTTGTGACAGTGTTTGTAGTCGTGCGGCTGGACACCTGCAGGTTTAGTTTGGTTTGGAGGGACACTGTGCTTGACAACTTGAACTTTTGTTGAAATGTATGACTTTTCATGTTATAAATTATTTTATGCTGAAAATGATGACAAACAGTGTAAAGGTCCAGACAGAGACTTTAAGGCAATTTTAGAATTTTTAATACTACTCTATTTATCTACACAACATTCTAGATATTATCTAGATAAGTACGATATTCCTTTTAATGTAGTCGGTGTGTACTCAGCTAACAGGGAACACTGGCTAACGTTCTTTAACAGTTCTCTTAAAGTTCTCTCATAGCTCTCAAAAAGTTTTAGCAATAATGTTAGCAGAATTTTTTTACTTTTATTTAATGTTATATATGATATATATCAAAAACAGTATTCTTAAGAAGTTAGTGGAACATTACAGAAACATTACAGAATTTAAAATGCTTGAATAACGTTTACCACGCAATAACATTAATATGACGCCTAAAAAATAGACCTTTCAAAATAAAATGTTTGGAAATGTTCTTTCAACCTAACGTTGTTAGCTGTGTATAAACAACTGTGTGTTTGTGTGTGTGTGTGTTAACTGACCCTCACAACACATCTGTCCACCATACAGTCCAGCCATTCGATGTAGGCCTCAATAGGGGACTGATCCTCTAAGAGTCTGTCAAACTCTTGATATACTGTAAAAAAGAGCAACAGGAGAAACAGACAGACAGAGAGATTAGCCAAACATTAGCAAACCCCCCAGTAAAGAGCTGTAATATCAATTTGCCTAAAAGCCCATACACTGCATTTTTTCCTTAAAACCTTAAATTTTATTTACTTTTAGAAGAAGAAAACATTTTTTTAAAGCTTGCTTACTATCTTGGCTGCTATCTCAGATTTCAGGTCTTTGTATGAAATGCAGAGAGAAACTCTGAATCTCCTTGTGAGGATGACATGACAGAATCTTTGAACTTTGACCTGATCAGTCAAGTGAGGGTTTGAGGCTGAAATGAATTTGAAATGCTCCTCAGGGTGTCAAAGCGTGAGGGTTAACCTCTCAGTGTCTGTGGTTAAAGCTCGACTCTCATGGTCGTGGGAATGATTCAGCGCTGGTTGACAGCTACTGCGTGAGATCTGATTGGTGCAAAACATCAACCAGCAGGTCTTTTGCCTCAGCGCTGCATGAGAGGCCGCAGCAATAACGCAACAGAAGTACACTAACTCTTACACAAGTACACTACACTAATACATACAAAAGTACGCTAACTCTTACACTATGCTAACTCTTATATAAGTACACTACACTAATTCTTGCCACAACCACTGAAACTAGAGAAAGGTCCTCAATCAGTCCATGCACCAAGTGCAACTAAATTTACTTTGTAAATTTAATTCTCTATTCTTCAATACCCAACTGGAACTAATCAGTGGAATACTGACCTTTACTAGTCCTTTTTGAAAGCATATAGATTATAAGCTCCTTACATTGGATGATAAGTCTTCTCTGGTCCTCTCTGGAGTCCTCCATGGTATAAAGTGTCTGTTTAGTGATGCTGTTCAGATCAACGTTTCTCCAGTCCTCCAGCATTTGAAAGGTGATGTCTGCACTGTGGATCACCGTTCGAGAGGCCTGTAACCACAAGCACGTCCATGACGATTCTGCTCTACACTACAATGGATCGTGTTCATTTGTGACACCTGACAAACATGCTGTACCTGACAAAGATGGTTTAACGATGTTTGTCGTTTAAGTATCTGTGAAAATCTTCTTGACACTGAGGAAACAAAAATAAAATGTTTGTTTGAAAACAGCCCCGCAATACCAGCAAAAAATTAGCCGTCGCAATGTTTGCGAGAGCGTTTAATACATCAGCACCTACATTCAAACTTTATGTTGCGCAGGTTTTCGGGCAGATCGTGCAGCGCCACCTTCAGCCACTCGTCCAGCTGTTTGGCAAATTTCCTGATCACCTGAGTGAGGCTATATTATCGAAATATATAAACAAGAGTAGAATTAATAAAAACAACCCTTAAAGGTAGCGTAGGCAATTTCAGTCTGGCTAGCAATAGCAAATTAGCTTTGAAAACATAAGACCCCGCCTTTTCTTCAGAGCGCTCTCCAAAGCCACGCCCCCTCCAAAACACATGAACGGTATGCAAATACATAGTTTGACAGGCAAGTATGACACCCTGTCATTGCATTCGGACTGAACGCAATTATTGGACAAGCCTTTTATGGTCCTACGCTTTCCACAGAAGATATATTAACATATAAATACATTTAGACCCCTTTAGTTAGTGATTGCTGGAGGATGTGAAGAAAACTTTCCAAAATGTTTCTGGAAAACAAATGGTCTGCCCTGCCTTTAAATACACATCATTACATGTTTACATGGACATTGACAATTTTTGACCTCTGGTGCATTTACGATTAGGAATGGCGTGTTATTCAAAGAGAAGCTTCTGGTAAGGTGATTACTGAAGTATGTCTCACGAAGGTGTGTCATCATTACATTCTTGTGATTGATGAAAGTCATGCTGTGTTCTTTCATCTCAATAGTGGGATGGAATTTATTTAGCTAAAAGCCAAACGTCTTTTTGACTGAAGTTCCATGAGTTCCACAGCTATGAGTTCAGCAATGAGGCGGCAGGTTCTTACGACGTTGCATTTAAAACACAGAAAAGGAATGAAACAGTAACATGACTGAAGTAAAACACAGAAGTATGTCTTTTGATTCTTCACACGCTACAGTTTCTTGTCATTGAATAAGGAAGTAAAAATAGGTTTCAAGCACAAATCTTCTCCTTTCAGCTGTTCCCTTTTAGGGGTCGCCACAGCGAATCATCTGTCTCCACCTAACCCTATTATCTACATCCTCTTCCCTCACACCCACTAACTTCATGTCCTCGTTTATCACATCCATATAGCTCCTCTTTGGTCTTCCTCTTTGCCTTCTGCCTGGTAGCTTCATTTCTAACATCCTCCTACCAATATATTCACTAGGTTTCAAGCACAAATCATGTCGACATATTGTGTGTTCCTGCAGCTTAGCTGGTGGAGTGGGAAAGCATCATAACTTTACCATGTTTATCAAGTTCCAGAAAGACATACATAAAAACGTTCCTTGCTTGAAACGGAAAACGCAGCACATTCAGGAATCGAAATTCTCTTACACACTATTGAACAGCATCAAGAGAGCAGTAAGAGAGACAGGTGGGAGTGGTCTCACCTGTCAGGCAGTGCCTGGAGGACAGTAGGCATGAGGACCCCGGAGATGGCCTTGTACAATATGGAGTCACACACACCCACTATGTTAACCACTGTGGAGGAGCCCAGGACAGGCAACATGTGGGGCGGCATGCCCTGCCAAAAGTGAAGCAGGAAGCTCTGGACCTGTGCAGGCACACGCAAATGACATCACTTCCTGTCTCTGAACTGAACGATTAATGCCATCAACAACAGGAATTCTTTACATTTACAAATTATTGCAGAATGAAAAAGTGATTCACAAACCTCGTCAAAGTTGGCACGAATGACTGTGTCCAGTATCCTCTGGCAGTGAGTTCTGTACATCATAATAAACGTCGAGACCTTGTAAAAAAAAAGAGCTCATTTACTGGCTTTTTATAACACTTTCCCACAGAGAATAAATCACAACTCTGGGTGTTAATGATGTCATACTAAATTCACGCCTGACTCATGGTCGTGCATTAGAACAGAAGCTAAGAGACTTTAACGCAATGAAAGAAGATACAAATACCGAACAACAAAAAAGGCCCTCACCAACAAAGCCTGTTGCAATTCCCGGCCAAAAAAAAAACGTGTATAAAAAGAGGCTTTAAAGATCAGAACTCACAAACCATTTAAAATTACAGGCGCCTTTTAAAAGCCAGACAGCTAGTGCCCATCCTTTGTCCAGTGAGAGATCTTATTATCTACTCGAAAGATTAAGAGTTCGCTAGGAACCAACACGTAAATCCTTCAGGTCCTCATCTAAATCCAGACCCAGGGAAGGTCCCCAGACACATCCAGAGGGGTGGGTAGCGGGTTCGAGGGGAGAATCGGGGGGTGGGTGTTAGGGTCGTAAGTAGAGGTTAGTGGTTAGAGGTTTTAGTGATCTGTTTACCTTCTCCTCTGGCAGACTGGCGGGCAGATTTAGGTCTTTGACATTTGGAAAGTCTGGCAGGAGAGTGCCCAGCTTGGACCGCGGTGAATACGCCACTGTCTGCTTGGTGACCTCTTTCTTGCCCGTCTCGTTCACCCACGCTGCTCCCTTTTTAGAGTACATCACATCGTAGTACTGGGAACTCTCCTTCACAGCGATGCCATAATAATGATACCTGATGAGAGAAGAGTGAGTGGCGGGTTTATTTGAGCTTCTGTCTCCTGTAATTACGTTACTACAGCGGTACAGATCATAACCACAGACTGATTTGCAGTGGCATCTTTTGAAGAAAAGTTTTGAACATTTGTTTATTTCACTTGTGGAGAACATGGTAATTTGCCTGTCTATGCTTTTTAGATAATCTCATGATACCTCATATTATGATTTTATACATGTTTTATCCAATGGCTTCAAAGCTTAAAATTAATTCCCAAACCTCAATTATGTGATTTCATAGTTTTGATAACGTTGCTATGATTCTAAAATGTGGACAACAGTAATAATAATGAATAAGGAGCAGATATATCCAAACGTCCGACTGGTTGTGTACGTTTAAAACAACATGATAACAATATTTTTTAAAATAACCAAAAGTTTCGTAACTTACTTTGATTGACCTCTGGTTCCCAGTCTTCGTGTGGTTAACTGAGGGAACTGTTGTCTTATAATCTGTTTGGATCGGATAAAACAGGAAGTCAGACCTTCTGTCAGAACTCTCGGGCCACATCTTTCATCAGCTAATCACATCACCAGCGTGTCGCTAACTGCTCTAACAGTGACAAAACTCTTCTCAGTCATCTTGTCAGATTCATAACATGTCCGACGACATTTCTTTTCTGGACAGTCTTTTCCTCCCTCTCTCTCTCTCTCTCTCACTCTCTCTCTCTCTGCTTTTTGTCCACGAGCTCCTTGGTCCGGCTCCCGGTACAGAAAACTTTGCAAACAGTGAAGCTCCCTATTGTGTGGGATGAAAAAAGAGGTCAAGCTGTGAAGTTTCTGTCAGGCTGGGCTTGATAAATGAGCAGACAGGGAGGCAGGTCCCGCTCTCTCTGGGTTTTTTGTCCTGAATCAATGAAGCCTTCCTAAAGGACACCCCACGCTGCTCCAGCTAGTGATCTAACATTCCGCAACATCTCACCCTTCCAAATTTCCTTTAATTACACATTAATCCAGGCCCCCTCTCTTTTTCAATATCCTCCGACAGGAGCCGGGGGAGCGGGATAAGGGTGTCGGGGGGCGGCTATAT
>JAZGTI010001113.1:0-48612 GCA_036877585.1 Botia kubotai | reverse complement strand
AGCCATGAACGAGGTGAACTGGCGTTTTTGAAAAGAGGAATGTGTCTCAAGCTTTTAAGTGATGATAAAGAGTTATTTATTAATGCATGACTCACAATAACAAGCAGAAACACTATGTTAGATTTGTATTGTTCTCATTTCTCTGGGTTTTTTTCATTTCTGCACTCCTTCTCTCACTCTGTCTCAACATCTGTGACTTCCACTGACTTTAAAGTCATTTAGCTCTTGATGAGGAGTCACGTATGTGTGGCTCTTTTATTTCATACACAATGCTTTACGTTGGCTAAGTAGATAAAAAAGAGAAGTGCAGACATATAAAAGTCATCAGCTGGCACATGTGATGTGGACATACAGTCATGTGGGCTGTTTGATTAGTGTTAGAGCTAAACTCTGCAGGACGTGGCCCTTCACGAATGGATTTGATTAGTCTCTGATTTACAGTATCAGTGTTTGGTCTCACAGCAGCCTGAACTGATGTCTCATCTCAGCAGATCAGATAGATTTGCCATACGGCTTCAGTATGGCTCTTCTGTGCCTGCCGCTTGTTTGACATGACGATGGTGCTGATGAACGCAGTTACAGTTGTTGACCGGGTGGCTGCAGGGTTTGTTTTCCACTTCCTGCTGAGATGGTGACATTTAGCTGACTGATCTGTAAGGCGTGTAGCCTGTCAGCATGCTCTGCCTCGCCCTCCTCCACTGCCTGCCTTCCTTAAAACCCTCCTCGAGCTGTAGGGACCGGGCAGCCAGATGCTAGATGTCATTCATGAGCGGAGATATGTGGAGCCCCGGCTCAATCTGATTGGCCCCTTCAGTGTCTCTGGATACTGATTGGTCACAAGCAGGTCCAGATGAAATCTGCACATTTTCTGTGCTTAAAGGTTCTAGAATTGCCCTAGAATTGCTGTAGAAGTGTGTTACAAATAATGAAATGTGGATGATAACCATTTACAAATGACAGTGTGGTGTGTGTGTGCACTATAGGAGGTGTGGCTGTGTTTCTAGCTGGAAGAACATAAACCATCTGCTCACATCTGCTCGTTATGGTGTGTCAGTGTAAAGAGCCTGACAGCAGCTGTGTCTGCAGGTATGGTCAGAGGAGGAGAGGATCTCTCCAGCAGGTCAGGATGATGAGGAATGGGAGAAGGCTGTGTCTGTGGAGCGGTTTAGGGACATCATTTCTGAGATGGGCCGCAGTTACAGTGAGAGAGACTTTGAGTGTAAGTACAGTTTGACATCTCACTGCTGTTATCACACATCAGTTACATATGCGTTCTGATGAAATCATTCCTGAGTGCATAATCTTCATGCATTGTTCGTTTAGAAAAATGGCAGCATCTACCCAGCTAACAGGAAATGTTCTTAGAATGTTGGCTAATGTTTTGTAAAAGTTCTCACAAAGTTGTCAAAATGTTCTTGCAGTAATGTTCCTGGAACTTATTTAACGCTACGTAACACATATCAAAAACTTTTCAACAAATTTTTATGTTTTAAAAACATCGCAGAATTTAAAAAATGTCCAAGTAACATTCTTATAACCAAGTAATAACGTTAACATCTAAAAAAAAATTACATTTTGATCATTCTTAGAACTTTCAGAATAACATTTTTACCATTTTTATAACTTTATGGAAATGTTGAGAAAAAAATGTACAACCTAGTGGTTTTGCTGGAGGCTGCCAAAATTTCCCAGATTTCAGGGAAATGTCTTAAATTCCATCGACATTCATTAACCAGTTCCTTGTAAAGAAAATGACATCAGAATGTTTCTGTTTGTAAACGCTCATTGAGCAAACTAAAGGTGACTGTCTGTGGCAAGGAATGATAAAACTCCATGAGTCAATAATAATAATATTCATTTGTCTCTCTGTATGCACAGATCACAGGCACACGTTCCACCACGCCCACCACCCCCTGTCCACCCACCTGCCTGCGCTGCGTGTGCGCAGGAGGGTGCTCAGTATAGATCGCAGCCGAAAGAAAAAGAGGAAGAAAAAAAAGATGTCTATACCTCCCTCAGATGTCACACCTACCATTCATGAGGTGGATGAAGAGGAGGCGGAGTCTGAGACTGAGGGGCAGGGCCAATCGGCCACACCCACTCAGGTGTCTGAAGAGCTATCACAGGTCATTTAATCTCTTTGGCTGTGCTCACATTGGCGTAGCACTATGTTAGCAGTATGCAGTGTTCATGGGATATCAGAATGGTCTGTTACACAGATTACTGTATCAGTGATATAATAAAAAAATTGATATAGTATATAAATCTATTGAATATATAATACTGTTGTTAGTGTACAGTATTATTGGTATAGAAACAGTATTTTTATATTATATTAGAAAAAAACTAATAAGTAGCATCATGAGTTGTTTTTCACCAGGAATCTTAAACATGATTTAAAATAATGATTAAGGTTAATTATTATAGACTAATGGTTTTAACAAAAGCATATATTGATTATATCGATCGGTCTATTTCTATGTCTACAGTGACTTTTAGCTCAACAAATGTCTTTAAAAGAAATATTTTTGAGTGTATACACAAACATATATAGATATATAAAGATTTTATGTTGTACTACATGGACCAGTACCACTTGTAGGGGTCAGTGTGTCTGTGTCACTAAGTGAGTTTGGGAGGACATGTGTGAATGATGATGAGAGAGATTGGATTGGAGACACTGGCCAGATGGTGACCGATGTTATGACCTCACAGTTCAGTTTGAGAAGTGAGGAAGATCTGATGGCTGACGTCCCTCTCACCAGCTTCCTTATAGAGAGCGAGAGACAGTTCGGCAATGAGGAGACCCCACACAGCCCTGCCCGAACAGCACAAGAACAGCCAGACAGAGTAGAAGAGGAAGAGGTTTCCAGCAGGTATATGATTTATAATAAAGAAGGATTTACAACTACACAAAAGCTGTTGTGTGGCTTCAGAAGACTAGGAATATAGAATATTTTGTGGTACTTTTTTTGTTGCATGGTGTGTTTTTGGAGTCTGGCATCTCCCCAGTTTGGCATTCACTCTTATTGTATGAAAAAGATTCTATAAAATCTCTCTTTCTGCACATATAATCTGTAAGAATCTGTTAAACTGTGTGTGTTACCACTCAGATTCTTAATAAACAAGTGGTCAGAGCAGACAATCATGCAAATTAGCTTTTAATTTCAACTATATCATGCAACTTAAAGCAATACTGTAAATAAACAGCTGATGACGTTGCTAGACTGAGACTAGAAATATTGAACATTATTGCCCTCTGCTGGCTGACTTGCTCAATGCCGCACTCTTTTGTCTGTAAGATATCACTGTTTAGTGAGATCTCTCTTTACTTTTTTATGTATAAATATTTGATTAAGTGTAAAACGAATTAAAATAATAAAATTATTTGCATTTCATCCCCCTTAAGGGACCTGTGAGGCCCTGGAAATATTTTTAGTTGACAGTATTGAAGTTGTTGTTGTGTTGTTTCAGGTTGAGCTCATCTCCAGAACCTGCCAGTATGACCACACAGGGCTGGTTTCACAGGAAGCCCGTCCAGCAGCTGGCTGGAGCCCAGCGGACCAGCTACGACCTACGAGAGCGCATCTGCATAGGCAACATGACAGCCATGGAGACGGCTGTGTACCAGAAAGTACCGACTGATGAGGCCGAGGCTCAGATGCTGGCCAGCGCTGATCTGGATGACATGAAAAGTAAGTCAAGTGAATTCTGATGCGGATCAGATAAATAACATGAAGGTTAAAGTTAAGTTCACCCAAAAACTCTCCATCCAGTAACCACTTACAAACACAGCAACAACGAGAAGACCTCCAAACACAGCAACAACGAGAACACCTCTAAAACAAAATCGAACATCTTCTGAAGTCATACAATAGAGTTATGTAAAAAACAGACTGAAATTTAACAAGTAAACACATCTAAAATGACATGATGGTGAGTTGTTATTTTTGGATGTACTGTTCCTTTAAGAATGCTTTCTTTATAGGCGTCTGTCTCCCGCTGTGTAAAATCCAGTGTTGTTTTTAGTGTCTCTGTAGGCATGATGACTAAGGCTTAAAGCAGACAGCTCTCATGGTGTTGCGGTTGTACAATCTTAATTGAAATCAGCGCTGTAACTCAAACAAAATTAGATGAGCGTGTTTGATTTCATGTGTCATTGGAGTTTACGATACCTTCCACAAGCCAAAGCCTGTGGTCACTCCAGACTCCTGTTAAAGTGTGTTTCTGTAGAGGATGCGAGGCAGTGATTGGCCCTGGAGAGGTTTTATGGATGGAGAGGACTATGTTGGCAGGCATTCTGCTAAGCTTGGGGCTGCTGGGGTATTTGTGTCACAAGAAGGATTCCTGTTGTTTTTACATTAGTGATTATACCTAATAGTCTCGACTGATTACAGGGTGTGATAGCCTAAGAAAACAAAATTGTACTTTAATAATTCTCACTATCTATAAAATACAGTACATTCTGCTACGCTTATGTTTAGAAAATCATTTAATAAAGTCACCACGAAGTTACAATATACTACTCTTAATTTTAAGCTAAGCAGTTCATACTCCTCCACATGAATGAATGCTAGTACAGTACAGCAGTGTTTATCAGTGAGCACAGATCTGTTCAGAAACCCTCTGGCTGTAATTAACTTCACTGTTCCAATCCATTCTCCTTCCCAAAGACCCGCCTGCAGCCCTCCCTTTGTTTTAGAAAAGAGGAAGCATGGACTGCCGAGCTGCTGCAGATTACAAACCAGACCATCATGCTGGAACAACCCACTGAATTCAAAAGTAACTAGCTGGATACACGATGCTATCGGACCATGATCCTGTCACAAGCATCAGAAATATTTCTACATGTAAATGTAGTTTTGTAGATTACACTTGTTGGTTTCTGGGGCAAAACTTGCTTCAGATAAAAGCATCTACTAAATGAATACATGTAAATGTAGAGTCAAAATTCAAAGCATTTGCCTGAATTTTGTAAGCTTTGTAAATTCTGTTTTCCTCTCTTCTGAAGAATTTTAGATGTGCCTTTGAGGAAAAACAAGCTGATCTCTAAATCAAACATACATGAATTGCTCATGAGGGAGCAGTCTGTGGGCTGTAAATGTACAGCCTGTCTGACGCAGCTTTAAATGATGGAGGATGTAAAATTCTTGTACATCTTTAGAGGCTGTGGAACACACACTGCTGGTGGGTGTCTCAGCATCGGGCAGGTACCGGCTGCTGCAGACCAGACAGGGTAGAGTTCTAGAAACAGCCGTGGTTTCCATGGAGATCAGTCATGTGGAGACAGTGCTGTGTTATGTGTGGCACCATATAGAGGACTTCATCAGCATTGCTGTTGTTTTGGACGGAGCGTTCGTCTGTTCTGTCTGATAGGCCAGCGATTAATCCCCACGATGGGTGAAAACCACCAGAACACATCTCTGTCCCTCGTGCAGCCACAGCATCAGTCGTCTACGTCATGGAAACCAGAGAGACAGCCAATAGTTGAGTGTGAGACCTAAAAAGTAGTTCAGTTGTATCAACGTTTGCTTCGCCTATACGCAAGCAAACAGCAGGAAACATCGCAGCTGACCACCGAGCGAAACACGACCTGCAAATCTGCTGCTCATCCAATCAGGAATCTTGTGGCCATCGTTCTTCATCAGACGTCCAGGAGCATCTCGCAACAATCTGTGGAGTAAATGGAGAGATTATTTTTCTTCATTTTTTCTTTTCCTTTTTAAAACCAAACATTTTTAGGCAAAAGTGGATTGCAGTTAAGGTCGATCACAGTAGTGTAATGAATTAATAAATTATGATTAATTTCATATTTCTGTACAAGTGTCCCTCTTTGATCCACTGATAAAACCAGGAAGACTGGACTATATATCAAAACCTGTCTGGGTGTGTAAGTCTGCATGTGGATTCCTGGAGCTCCACTGCGTTAACAAGAGAAGGTACAAAATTGTGGTGTGGAAGAAGCTGAAATCTTGGATGATCCGGAGGTATCAGGTGTGGAGATGACAGACGTAGAGAAGGACAGAGACCGAGAGGGCAGCTCGGGAGAAGGACCTGATGTGGATACTGGAAAAGATGAGGATCAGCAAAACTCTCTGAGGAGCTTCGCTGTGGATGGCTTTGAGGACTTTGAGGAGTTTGTGCTGGATTTTGATAATGATGACCTTCTGGAGTCTATCCACTCGCACCTCGGCTCTCCAGTTGAACCCGTTTGTAAGTGTGATTACTCTGAAATGTTGGACGGGAGATGAATGGTAACATTTTCCATCCCACCTTAGTTTTGCAGATTATGATTTAGAGGCAAATGTCACAGCGACCTCCGATTTTGCTCCACACTTATATCATTCTCAGCAGAATTGTGTCACTGTCTCTCGTTATAAATTGTGTGTAATTTACTAAATACCAGAAAGTGTTGAAGTGTTTCTGAGCTTTTGTGCTGAAATTTGCAACGGGCAGTGCTCGGTGAAATCCAATCGGATTTTCCGTTCTCATGACTCTGGTTTTGACATTGTAAATGGGACTCCATCCCATATAGATTCTGCTCTCTTTGAAAATAGATAACTGGGAATTTTGAACTGAGTTGTTTGATTGATCCTCAATGGACATATGAGCTAATTAATATCAGTTCATTGATATGAAACCTGTCATGGTCTCTGGTGACGTTTGAGTGAATGATTTTTGAAGCATCCCACGCCCAAAGGTCATTATACACATGGAAACAGAGCTATTTTATTCAGGCATAAACATATAAGGCTCAAAGGCCCAGCATTGCTTGTGTATTTCTCTAACAGTGTCGGGTTTTGGTTTGTTCTATAACCTCTGTAAACTCTCAGTGTTAAACAGCTGAGATTCATCCACCCCAAACCGCATACCATACAAACTTCATTCAAGATTTGTCCTGTTGATTTATTTTAATTAATAAATGTGCTCTCTTTGTTTTTGATTTAAGATTAAGATTTATAAACCTCAATGAAACGTTAATGCAAATAGTGATTTGTTGTCTGTTCATGGTAACTAATGCATTAACTAATTGAAACTAACGGAACTATTGTGTAAAGTTTTCCCCCCATAGTACTTTATATAGTACTGGAATTTCATTGTTTGATTAATACAAATATGGAATGCTTGAGAGAGAAATCTATTGAGTCTAGTTTAAGCCATGTGCAGTTCTTAGTAATCATAAGACTTTTGTTTCATACGTTTTTGAAAGTCATGTTTTGTTTTTACAAAGTACATTATTTTTATGACTGATTTTAATTATTCTAAAACCTTACATTTTTAAAATGCATCTTGGAGAAGGTGTATTCTGTCTGTTTTAGGTATTTTTGCGTAAAGGAGTGTTCCAAAGTTCAATAAGTGACATTTGACTTGAGATTTAATATCAGCACTTTTGAGTCACACACGTTTGCAGGCCGTAAACAGAGATAAATGTATCTAGATAAATGATGTTTTCTTTCCCCAAAACAAATTGTGGTGTTTGTTGTTTATTTGACCTTTTCTTTATCACTTCTTTAAGGTCACCGTTTTGAGGACAATCCTGGGGTTCGTCGTCACCTGGTCAAGAAAGCATCAAATTGTCAAGTTCCCCGAAAGAGTAATAGTTCTCCACCTCTGTCCAGCCTGAAGAGAAGGAAAAGGATGGACAAAAAAACCCACGAGGTGAGAGGCAAGCTCACAGCATAGATGTAAAAATGAGTGTGGAGACTTTTGTCTAACGGCATAAAGTCTGATCAATATTGCTGCTTATTCCATCCAAGAACCGCTCACTTAGACGAGATGACTGTGTCTGACCGAGATGTAAATCAATCAACCACAGTTCACAGTACATATGAAACAGCTGATACCACAATGATAGACTGCTGTGGTACACGGCTCAAGATTCAAAATTCCCCCCAAAAAAACATTGTGATTTGTAAACAGAATTTATTCCTTTCAAATGTATTATGTGATTTGATCACACGATTATTTCACAGACTTAACTCATGAAGAAGGGAAATATACACACTTCTGTTCATGGTTTTGCAATTACTTGTGACAGATTTTGTATTACCGTTACTGTTTGGTTATAAGAACATTATTTAAACTTTATAATTGTGTAACGTTTTTAAAATGTTCCACTTACAACTTAAGAATAAGGTTTTTAATATGATGTTTTTCATATGATTTTTAATAAAACGTTAAAAATGTTATGCTAACGTTACTGCAGGAGCATTTTTTATAACTTTGTAAGAACTTTTAGAGAACGTTAGTCAATGTTCTGAGAATGTTTTCTAAAAAGGCTTCCAAGTGAACTGAATTGCCTCAAGACATATTGGTTCTGATTCATTGACATGCTTGATGTTGTGCACCTGACACTGTGCTCTCTTTCAAAGGTGTTTGTGGAGCTCAACGAGCTGATAGTGAAGAACCAGGAGATGTGTTGGAAGGAGACGGCACGCTGGATCAAGTTTGAGGAGGATGTGGAGAAGGAAACGGACCGCTGGGGTAAACCACACGTGGCCTCTTTGTCCTTTCGCAGCCTGCTGGAGCTCCGCAGGACCATCACACATGGTAAGAATCCACTTCCCTGCCAGTCCTCTCATTTCAGCAGCCATAATGCTGGTTCAAACAGCCACACGCTTCTCTGTGCAGCCGTTGTTGACAAATGGTAAATTAGAAAAATAGAGAGACCTCTTGGGCAAAGACACTTTTTTTGACCATGAAAACTGATTATTTTATGTGTCCAACAGAGATGCTGATAGAGAAGCAAAGGTACGAAATACAGCCATAAAAATAGAAGCCTAATGAATTTTTATTAACTTTGTTCCTGTGAAAATGTCATTTTGCCTGTGTTCCTGTAGCTCAATTAGTTGGGCATTGCTTTAGCAGCATTGGGTTCGGCGATTCGTAGGGAACACATATAGTGATAAAAATGTACATGTTGAATGCACTGTAAGTCGCTTTGGATAAAAACAGCTACGAAATGTAAATAAATGTGATTTTTGAAGGTCCCACAATTCTGAATTTGGCCTCTTCATGATGCTTTAAAATCCTCATCACTCAGATGTGAACATTTGTAAAGTATGAAAACATGACATCATGATATACTTTTCCACTGTGACTAACACATTGTGTTCTGCTGCCCAGGTGCCATCATGCTGGACCTGGATCAGACCACACTGCCTGGCATCGCTCACTTGCTGGTGGAAACCATGATAATCTCAGACCAGATCAGAGCTGAAGATCGAGCCAGCGTGCTGCGGGCCCTGCTGCTCAAACACAGGTTAGTGTAGGTCAGGCCTCATAGCTCATGTTGATCTCTGCTGCGGGCCATGATGCCAATGTCATCTGTCACCACAGCTGAATCTATTGGTGTTCTGCTTACATAACAAACCCTTTTGATGCCAGGGCAGCTGGTTGATGGATGCTGGAGTTTTGAATGGAATGTTTCAATTGCAGCTACGTTCATTATCAAAGTTAAATGCAACAGTGTTTAAAGGAATAGTTCCCCCAAAAATATTAAAAAGTCAACGTACTCCCCCTGATATGAGGTGATATGTCACAGTTTCTAAAGGTGAAGGGTGAATGGAGCAGCACCATTTGTGGTCACAATCGGTCACATGACGTAATAACCAATGGCGTTTGGTTTCAACGTAGCATGACAAAACATATGGAGAACTTTCACGATACTTTGGTAGTGTTAATCATCATATGCTATTTTGTAAGAAAAAGACAATAAAATGAAAGCAGTTGTTTTGTTATTTCACAAAAGAAACCAATATAATACACAAATATAATCAGAGCAGCGTGATGTTGAGTAAATGATTACAGTGATAATGATAACTGCTTAATTACCTCAATCACTACAATGTTTTCTCTACATTCATGTCATTTAAACGTGGATGCCATTTGTGGTGTTTCATTGCCTTTAAACTGCTATTGTATTTAATCATCCTGCCGCTCCAGAACTTCAGACTCAGTGTTGATCACACAAGGACAGGTGCGTGAGTCTGTTAGACTGCTTCTCTCGTGTTTGTGGTTTTGAGTGTGTTATTTATTTACGCTCACAGAAAAGACACATACATTTCACGTGTGCAAAAACACGTGATCAGATGTGAAATGTGTGGATGTGGAATTTTGTGTGAATCCCATGAAAATTCCCATCGGAGAGCATGGAATCTCATGCACGTGGTGACATGTTTCACGTGTGGTCACGTGTTTGCACGTGATCACACGTGAAATCATGTGTCTTTTTCTGTAAGGTTATTTAATCATTTTGTTTTTGGAGCATAACAGCCGTGGTCATTAGGAACTGTTGCTTTATTGTAAGACCAACATTAAGATACATCAAAATATCAAATAATTTGTTCCACAGAAGAAATAGTCACGCAGTGGAACGACACGGTGGTGAGTAAATAAAGACAGAGTTTTCTTTCTTGAAGAAGAACTTTGTGGTAAATTGGGCATTGGATCTCCTCACTGTTAGTATTTGTGGTTAGTTATGAGCGTTTACTGTGCCAGACTATAAAACATGATGAGGAGTCAAAAAGAAGTGGCAGGACACATAAACCATTGATGATAAAACCTTTCTACAGCGTTTCCCATCACGGCTGATGCGGCTTTCCACGTGTCACATCCCAATATTACAAAATATGTTATAATGTGGAACAAAGTACATCAAGGTGTAATTCTATAAGTTTCTTATTAGCTACTCAATCCTTTTTCAAGTCTTTGGGAAAGTTTTCAAACGCAGTTTGTTTTTATGTCACACCTTGTGTCTTTGTTTTCCTCGTGCATTTGTGAACTTTTCCGCAAACATTTTGGCCGGAGTGTAGCGTAACCTCAGACCTCAGAGTTTTAATGAGCTCAGCGATGTCCACCGCTGGATACGGTGAGTGTGATGTGTGTAACACAGCTGGGCAGGATGAATGCTGTTGAGATGTTCTGCTTTCAGGACACGCAGAGAATCCAGAGCAAACAAACTATTTATTTATTGTAGAAAATAATAGAGTCGTTTATTAATTCATCAACTCTGCGGTGGAGTTTTAGACGGGGAGCTCAAATTGTGTTGAAATACTGGGGATGTTATCTAGCCACATGTTGCTTTTCTCTGGTCTTTAGCATTTCTTTACTGGTTGCTTTGGCACGTTCTCCTGCGAGGGAACGGGGAACTGGGTTTGGTTTGGTGTGCATCTGAGATTTTGACAGCTTGACATGTTGGGTTTCGTGTTTGCTTTGCAAATACTGCAAGCGAAGATGGAAAGTTGCCTTTTTAGACATGATAACCAAGAAAATTGCTGTTCCCGCAAAGCTAAATCAACCCAATAATAAGGTTATTTGCCTCACGAAGCAGAACTAATAGAATCCGAAGGGTTGACAGATTAAAGTCATAACATTTTCACTAGTAATACACCACAGAAGAAGAACAGAGGATGTTGGATGTGTTTAATATTCTTACGTGAAAAATGGCTGTCTAGATGTCAGGATATCTTTTGTCTTGTGCAGTCACCCCAATGATGAGAAAGACGGCCTTTTCCATCGCAACCTCTCTGTCACCAGTCTGGGCGGCCTCCGACACAACCATAATCATGTTCATGACACCAGCCTTCCTCTGGTGTCTCAGGATCATGTGGAGATGCACGACGGCAAAGCAGCGGAACATGACAAAGAGGTGTGTGTGTGTGTGTGTGTGTGTGTGTGTGAGTGTGTGTGAGAGACATTGTCTATGAGTTTATAGCTTTCTGCAGAGGGGTTCCAGCCAACACGTGTTGTACTGATTTCACAAATATCTCCCTGTGTGTTTGTTTGTTGAATGTTAGATTAAAGTGTGTCGTGCTGTCAGCTGCATCGCACACATTTAAATCTATTCTGCAGGTATTCGCCTCCAATTCTGTCTGGGTCTGGTTAGCCGCGCTGCTAACGCTTGGCTCATGTTGGCTGTTCTGACACATGTGCAGGATTAGGTTTAATAATGACTTTACAGGTGCTTCTTGTTAAACTCTTGATACCTCTACTGTGAAACAGGGAACTGAATGTTCCCTGTGGCTTAAAATGTTGGCGAATTTGAAACGACCCATGTAAAAACCAAGACTTACTGTGTTTTATTTATTGTAAAGCGATTTACCATTTGGTTTTGACTGTCACCTGCATCAGTAGATTTAGATTTGCGCTCAATGATACAAAACAGGCACAATGGGTCATTAAAACTGAGGAAACCTACTTACACCCCCTCACCCAAACACATGAACAAAACTTATGGTCTAATGGAACGAAGTGACGGGATCTTTGCGTGTGCAGCCTGCACAAGTTTCTCTGCACAGCTGAGGCTGACGTGAGATGTTTGAATGGCAATAACCATTTTCTCCTGTCAACGAAAGAAACCCCCCCAGCCTGTTCCAGCGGAGGCTCACACTGCTGCCAGATCTCTGAAACTCCTGGCAAAGATTCCCAAGGATGCAGAGGCCACTGTGGTCTTAGTGGGTGAGTCAAGAAGCGCTTCGTTCCCACATTTGTTGTTTCCAGGTCCAGAGATGATGTTGAGTCATTGTTCCAGAGTTTGCCAGTAATGCCTCAGTTGAGGCACAGTTACCAAAGCTGAGATGAATGCTTTCAATTGAGTTTGGTTTGTGATGTATTTTCACTGGTCCCCCACGACTTTTTTGCTTTTACCACAATTAAATGTGTGTTTAAGGTTGCATGGAGGTTCTCGAGAAGCCTGCCATGGCCTTCATCCGGCTGAATGAAGCAGTTCTTCTGGAGTCGGTCCTGGAAGTGCCTGTCCCAGTTCGTTTTATTTTTGTGCTGCTGGGGCCTACTCAGACTAACGTGGACTACCATGAGATTGGACGCTCCTTCTCCACCCTCATGTCTGATAAGGTTCATCTTCAGATGCATGCACAGTAAAAGTCCTTAAAATGGCAAAACTGTTTGGTGACAAAAAAATCTGTCTTCATTCAGTCCACCGTTTTGAGTTCAATAGAAAACAGATTTTTTGTTACCCCTCCTAAATGTTATGATCAGTATCTTTTACTTAACTTTCAGTAACATTGTTTCTTTTGGACTTTCTGCAGAACTTCCACGAGGTGGCCTACTTTGCTGATGACCGCCAGGACCTTCTCAATGGCATCAATGAGTTCTTAGACTGCAGCATTGTGATTCCACCTTCAGACGTTGAGGGAAAAGACCTGCTGAAGACTGTGGCTTCCTTCCAGAAGCAGATGCTGCGCAAACGCAAAGAGAGGGAGAATAAGAAACGCGGCAGTACTGTGGGAACTGAGCAGGAGACCAAAGGTGAGATACTTCAGCAGGAACCAATACTATGAGACGTTGTATACAAAGATACAAACTACAAGATACAATCTCTTTTTATGTTATATATTAAAAATATTGTTCTTAAGTTGTTAGTGGTACGTGTTACATTAACATTAAAACATTAGAATTTTCAATAAAGTTTCAATAACCAAGAAAAAATAATTCAACGTAGTAGAAGTTCAAAGTACTGAATCTTTTGAATGTTTCTAGAACATTTAAAATATCATTTGAATGTTTTTTGAATGTCTCTCATCACTCATGACTCTGTTGCAGACGTGAGCACAGATGAACAGGAAGAGGAGGACCAGTTTGAGGTCGATCCTCTGAAGCGCTCTGGGATTCCGTTCGGAGGGCTGATCCATGACATTCGACGACGTTATCCGCGCTACATAAGTGACCTGAGGGACGCCCTGGACACACAGTGCATTGCTGCTGTCATCTTTATTTATTTTGCTGCTCTTTCACCCACGATCACGTTTGGAGGTTTATTAGGTGAGCCTCATCGCTTCATTCATCTAATAACTTTGATAACTGACTCTGAGTAACTCCGTACTATATTTACTGTAGGTGAGAAGACGCAAGGCATGATGGGAGTCTCTGAGCTCATCATCTCCACGGCAACAGTGGGAATCCTCTTCTCCCTGCTAGCAGGGCAGCCGCTGCTTATCATTGGTTTCTCCGGACCACTCCTGGTCTTTGAGGAAGCCTTTTATAAGGTGATTTTTCTCTTTGGTTTTAGTGGCTTGTGCACTCACTCAGTGTCGTGTTTTTTTAATGGTGTGTCTGTTTCTAAATTGCTTTTCTATTGCTCTGTCTTGTCAGTTCTGCCAGGCGCAGGGCTTTGAATATCTCACGGGTCGAGTGTGGATCGGTTTCTGGCTCATCTTCATAGTTCTGGTGCTCGTGGCGGCCGAGGGAAGTTTCATGGTGCGCTACATCTCCCCCTTCACACAGGAGATCTTTGCCTTTCTGATCTCCCTCATTTTTATCTTCGAAACCTTCTCCAAGCTCATTAAGGTACAGCTGATTTCACCAACACAGGATTGTGTTATATATAAAGATATGTTTTGGTACTGAGCTGCTGAATGCTGTTTGTCATGTGACTGTAGGTGTGTTTGTGTTCTCAGGTGTTTCAGGAACATCCTCTTCTGAAAAGCTACCCGTCGACTCTGCACGCTTTCACACCCAGAGTCTCTTCTGAAGGGGGCGTGGTCATTAAAGAGCCAATCATTAATCAGCCAAACACGGCCCTGATCTCTATGGTGCTCATGATGGGAACCTTTTTTCTGGCTTTCTTTCTCCGAAAGTTCCGGAACAGCAGGTTCCTCGGTGGAAAGGTACGATGCAGTCTTATGTGATTAGCGCTGCAAAATACACTTCTTAATCTGTGTTGTGGTGTTATTATAGAGTAAACTAGCTTACTAAACGTCCTTAAACCAATAGGAATAAATAAAACAAAGCTTTAAGGGGAACACATGATAGTTTTGTCTTTCACTGTTGGTGAATAGTTTTTAATCTTTTAATCATAAACCTCAGCCAGCAAAGTAAATTTGGTTCAAGATATATTCTTATACAGTATATTTGTATTTTTATTATTTTATCTGTATAATTATGTATTTTCTTATCATTACAGGCGAGGAGAATCATTGGAGATTTTGGTATCCCAATCTCTATTCTGACATCTGTGCTTGTGGATATCTCCATACCTGATACATACACACAGGTAACTGCGCTGTTAAACCGGGTCCATTGCTCTCACATGCAGTATATATACACAACAGGAACCTCTCTCTCAACTTAAGTTCTTGCCAGTAATGGGAGGCAGGTTTCCTCTGGGCCTCTATTACAGTGTGGTTAACTTGGCAGAGTGCCGGAAGCAATGAATCCTGGGTCTCTGGGATGTAGGCGCTTGTGTTTCTTGTGGTTGCAGAAGCTGAACGTCCCCTCCGGATTCTCAGTCACGTCTCCGGACAAGCGAGGCTGGTTTATTAGCCCATTTGGAGATAAGCAGCCTTTTCCGATCTGGATGATGGGCGCCTCGGTGGTACCTGCCCTGCTGGTTTTCATCCTCATCTTCATGGAGACTCAGATCACCACGTGAGTCCAGACACGGTTCCTCTCAATAGATTCTACTATAGATCCATGAAGAGTGATTTTTACTGTAGCTGCAGCATATAACATTTCTCCTTACACCAGTGTTTCATAACCGGGGGGCCGAGGGACACTAGAGGACCTCAACAAACTTCCAAGGGGCCTTAAATCTTCTAAAACTCAAGATGTTTTGTATTTGGTTATTTTTATAATGAATATAAGTCTTTCTAGTTCCAAGCTCTAGAATATTTTACTGGGTAGAAATGAATGAATATGTGGCGTCAAATATTCCTGTGGAGAGCAAAATTTGTTGAGATCCAGTGACGTTCTTTGCTGGTTGTACGTCTGTCTCATCACCTCTGCAGCTTGATAGTGAGCAAGAAGGAGCGACGTCTGGTGAAGGGTTCAGGATTTCATCTGGACCTCCTTCTCATAGTGACTTTAGGAGCCATCTGTCCACTATTTGGTCTGCCCTGGCTGACCGCAGCCACGGTACGCTCGGTGACCCATGTGAACGCGCTGACGGTCATGAGTAAAGCCACAGCTCCTGGAGAGAAGCCCATGATCCAGGAGGTCAAGGAGCAAAGGGTGACCGGGATGTGTGTGGCCATCCTAGTGGGTAAGAATCACTCAAACCCGAGTTAGGAGATAAAGTAAATTCTGATTGGATGAGTCGAGAGGGAAGATGTTCTGAAATGAGTTTATGGTTTGAACTGCTTTGCAACTCATAGCTACAATCATTCTGCCACTGTAGCACATGACCTGAAATGTCTTATAGCTTTTATTGATCATATTTGGTATATAATGGCTTCAAGACCATTTGGACACTTTAAATATGTATGAATGTTAGTAAAATGTATACATTTGTCCAAAAGTATCAAAATTATTTTTGGAGCCACTGTTTATCTGTGAGCACTAGTTTTTTTAAAATTATATCAGTTTAGTTAAATCACTTCATTCTTCTGTCTGCAGGTTTGTCTATAGTCATGACGGATGTTCTGCGTCATATTCCTCTGGCTGTGCTGTTCGGCATCTTTCTCTACATGGGCATCACGTCTCTCACTGGTATCCAGCTGTATGAGAGAATCACACTCATGGTCACGCCTGCTAAGCATCACCCTGACCACACCTTTGTTACCAAGGTAACCACATCCCAGTTAAGGTGGTAATAATGGCTTTTACAGATGCAACAATGGCAATAGCTGAGTTTGATTTCCACACAAAACATGTTACAAGTTTCTACTTGTTACACATGAATCTTATCAACGTGCTTCTGAAGCTCCACCAGGTGGCGCACAGAACTCCACTTTCTTTCACCACTGTGACTACAGCACAAAAATCCAAACCATCAACCCTGGTTAACAAGCGCCATTGGGAGGAATTGAATATTGCTGAACATTAGTTTTGCATGTGTTTTGATCCAAAAGTCTGAGACCATATTAAACCTACAGTTAACAGATTTTTAGAGGTTTCAAGTATTTTATTTAAGAAATGTTATGTTGAAAAATGAACATTTGTCTTTTTCTGGGTCACATTAGCAAACTTGTGGCAGTGACCATATACATTCCTCTGTATAAAAGATCAGAGTGTCATGGTCCTATTAAACACACAATCATTCCCAGGTAAAAGGTAATGTTCTTGGTCTTTAGACGTTCTCAAAATGTTCCTGCAGTAACATTAGTAACATCTTTTAATGCTATATATCATATATTAAAAACTGTATTCTTTAGTTGTTAGGGGAACATTTTAAAAATGTTACAGAATTGAAAAACTTGTTTCACTGAATAACTTGTTTCACTGTTTCTAGAATTTTCAAAATAACATTTTTAACGTTTTGTTTCTTAATGGAAACATTCAGGAAATGTTCTTACACCTAAAATTGTTGGCAGGTTTGGAACATCCTCAAATCATGTAGATTCCAAACTTGTAGAGCCTGTGTCAGCTAAAGTTCATGCTACCATTAGCAACAGGAGGACAAACTGTGTTCAGTTGTAAAGTGCAAAACCGTCAATATTCAGTAATGCTGTACGTTTGTATGCCGCTGTAATTCAAGACCTGATGTGTGTTCATGTGCAGGTGAGGACGTGGCGTATGAACATGTTCACCATCATTCAGCTGTTGTGTATCGTTCTGCTGTGGGTGGTGAAGTCGACTGTAGCTTCTCTGGCTTTCCCCTTCATCCTCATCATGACCGTTCCTCTGAGAAGACTCATCCTCACCAGGATCTTTGAGGAGCGAGAGCTCGCCGCGGTACGCTCTCATTCCTGTGCTATCTGCTGTTAGCACCATTCTGCTAAAACCAACATTAAACAGCTGCGACGAGGGAACAAATGAAGAACAGTGCTGGAATTTCAGAATTTCAGAATTGGATTCTTCTCAAATCATGAGTTGAAATTTCAGCCAAACCCTGTCAACTTTGTATGGCAGGATGTTGAATTCTGCATCTTCTTTGTGACTGAAGTTCTAATTAAATTTTAATTTAAATACACTTTAGACTGCTTCGTTGGCTGCATGTGCATGGCCATGACACGCATTAAATCTCATTTATAGCTTGTGGGTTTGGGACTTTGTTTGTATTCCTATTCTTGAGTCCAATGAACAATGTCAGTATATTAAGATCAGATTTATTCTTTCCTTGCAGCTGGATGCTGATGAAGACACACCTAACTTTGATGAAGACGGTCGTGATGAATATAATGAAATCCACATGCTGGTCTAGACACAGAATCTGTGTCTGCACTGATCAACCCAGCACACACTGCTGAATATTCAGTACTGTCAGAAATCATTTGATCAAAAGTTTGTTTTTAAATTTTCTTAAAAAACAAGCTTTGGATACTTCTTATTTAACTTTAACCTGTTTGTTGTTGTTTTTTGTCCCAAAAGAGTGACCTACATGTTTGTTTGCTGATGCCCAGTGGCCTTTGACCTAAGATATGCTCAATGCCCAACTGACCGCTTGTAGATTCTGCTGAGGTTGCAATTTGCAGTGACGATGATACTAATCCAGTAGGTTAATTCCTTAATTAGACGGCACATCTTCCCCCTGCTGGTGGTTTTGCACACAGCAGGCATGGACGAGTGTTATAGCCTCTAGTTCTCAGTTGCTTTGTACTAGCATTGACCACAGGCCCTAACAGCGGTCAGTTGCTTGACAGCCTGGTTGCTTAACCAGTATTGCAGTCTGTTTAGAAGTTCTGCATGCAGCAGTGAGATGTCGCAATGTGGATAAAGGTGCTGCCAGCAATTTGTCAGATTGTTCTCTGGAACTGCAGACAGAAAATGAAACGGTTGTTTTCTAGCACTAAACCATAAACAGGAAATGAGAAGCTGATCACAGGAAGCTGTTGTTTAGCCAATCAGAAGAGCTTCTGAGGTGCTGACATGATTTTGGAAAGTTTTGGGTGGCTGACGTTACCGAATCAGCTACAGGTACAGCTCATACAACATTAGTTCCCTTTCAAACAAATTCACTGCTAACATTTATATTGTATTCATTTAAATACATTTTTATTATTTCAATAGATTTCACTTAATTTATAGAATTTATATAGGATTCATTGTCTAAATATGTTGTTGTTATTATTATACTTATTAGTGTTTGCGCACATGCGTGTGTGCATCTTTTACACTGCAGAAACATTGAGCTGAAAGAGGTCAAAGCCATTAAACCTTTTAAATCAATGATGGTCCAGATGCTGTTAAGCTGCCAGTGTATTCACTTATCTCCAGTGAATTGCTATATATAAGCCATTCACTGGTGGATTTCTCTGAAACATTTAGACTGTGGCTACATTGCTCTGTTTGTTTGAGCATCCTGACCAGCCTGACACAGCAACAGTGATGTGAGTCTGGGGCAGGACTGTGTGTTTGACCCACCAGTGGCAGACAATCATTTTTGCTGTTTTTCTGTTTGGTGATGTTGGTGGTTGAAATGAAACGACACACCTAACCTTTAACATTTCCAAGTTTCCATTTAGAAGATTTCCACCGAGGTCAATGAAAGAATGAAACCGATAGAGTTGTGAATATCATCTGTTAGTCTGATATCATAACAGGTTTTGTTCCATTACGTCATGTTTTGAGTTGTGAGGACTGTAAATATCGTGCTGTCTTTGCGTGTGTGAGATTAGTTGAGCTTCTGGGGCGAGCTCATTTCATCACAAACACAGTCCACATGTTTTCTTGTGCTCTTTGTTTCCCTTGTTTTAAGGGTGAAAACGGAGAAAATTGTGCAATAGAGGAATATCTGTCATGCAGTGCTGTACTGGTCTTTCTTTTCATTTCTAGGAAAGCACGACACTAAGTGCTGCCATCAACATGCTGTGAGGAGAGACATGAGCCGCTGAATGACTCTTTGAAGTTTTTACAGTAATGCGAAGGCTAAAGGTGTATTGTAAAGTGTAGCTTCATTGAGCTATTGGATAGCTCTGTACGAATACCAGCGAGGGAAATGAATGGCAGCTGACTGGTTTGTAATGTTTTCCCCTCAGTGTTTGCTTCAGGGATGGATTTAAGTGAGTACAGATGAAGACAGATTTGCTGTAATTGATCAAGAATTCAAAACACAGTATGTGGAACTCACTCGCCAGGTTGATCAGATATTAAAGCAACAGATGTTCGGTTCTCAGAGGAACCCTTCTCCTGAGGCGGTTCACTGTTGTAGCACTTCCCCTCAGAGACGGTTTACTTCAAATTGACAAGAAACAGCATTCGCAAACTGTGTCACAGCTGAAAGGTCAAATATATCTGTGAGTAAATGTAGGGCAAGGCTTAATTGATCTAGTATTCTATTTTTAAAAGTTAAAAAACTAAACGGTTTATGTACACTAGTGCACAATAACATCAGAAACGTTTTGGAAAGTAAATAGGCTGATAGGTTGTAAATCTGGACCTGTGAAGGAAACGGTACTGCGGGTGCAAGGGTAAATCTGAATTTTGGGAGATGCCACCCTAGTTGTCCAGACCACCCACTTGATTCAATGAAAAATGTTACGGTAAGTTCATGCCTGAACTGTCATTACTGACATTTTGTCATAGTTTTGTATGTTTTGTTTAAAGTTGTGAATGCTAAATGAAAACGACAATCAGAATATTTACACACATTTTATATTTATACCCGAGACGTTTTACGTTTAGCAGTTCTGACACAAAGCATAAATACATGGAGAGCTGATACACTGAACTCAGTTCTTATCAGTGCAGTCGTGGAGAGAAGAGAGTTCAAGCTGAACAGGCTGAGTGGCTGTCTGTTAAAAGAAAATGTTTACCTCTGTTATGTGCTAATACAGGCAATGTAAACGCATTGCACTATTACTCTGTACATTAGATTCAGATTAGATGAACCCTTGATTACACTTTCAGCTCTTTAAGACAGATATTGTTTAAAGGAAGAGTTTTATTGTACATGGTGGCTTAAAGATTTTGTGTTAACAACGTCTCCAGAGAGTGTTTTCTGGTCATAATTAGGAAGAAAACAAGACAAGCATTTTGAGTTTATATGATATAAACTGTATGACGGTAGCATTAGCAATACTGAAAATATTACAGTTGTGTGGATTTTAATAGCAGTACTAACTGCTATTTTGTTAAAAAAAAACCTTTTCAGAGCACTGTAAAACAAATTATTTTTTGTCTGAGAATAAATATTTATTATGTGTTTCATGCTTCTTTGCATCGAGTGTTTTGCATGTCGATTATAACGTGCATTAATAATTTTCAGCTTTTTAATTCAGTCACTCTGATGTTTAATAGACTGAGCGTTCATTATTCGTCCTTTGGCAGTTTATATTCATGCAGTCTGAATTTTTTCCAGAGGAACGGTATCATGAGAGTGATGAGGATCCCGGGCAAAATAAGCAACAGTAGAATGTACCATTCTGGATCCATCATATACGAGCACAAGGAGTAATAGAGCTGGTGGACCTCCAGCAGGATCTTGTGTGTGTCAGAAGCCTGTGTGCAGCATGTGCTGTTGGCCAGATCCTCCAGACACTTGTATAGATTGATGTAGTACCTGAAAATCCAGAAGAAACAGCAGGTGAATGAAACCACTGATCAGAGATCAGCAACTCCTTCATTCTCTCCGCTCGTACACGCTCTCTGCTCATGAGCTGCTGAACTGAATGTGCTGTGATGAGGCAGAGCTGTTGTATATGACAGACTGTGTTGGGTTTGGTGGATGTAGCTTGAAATTTTAAAGAGTTATAACAATGTGAAGGAGCTTAATTCTGACTTAACAGTAAACACAATATGCTTATATTATCAAGCTTATAGAATGATCATAAATAACTCGCCCTCTAGTGGCCGGCCAGGGACATTTGCGCTGATAGTCAAATGTTGCCATGGTTTTATTAAATTGAGGAACACACTCTTCATAAACGCCAGCATCGAAGTTCGCTTTGTCACATGGCAATTTCCTGCAGTTGACATTTACTGTTCCCTCCACCAAGCCTGTTAGGGAGAAAAGACGGAAACCCATTAGATGCATTAAAAATGGTGCATTAGCCGATGCATGTCTGAGTACATTAAAAGAGGCGTAATTTAGGCAGATGATCATTTTATGTCTGTAAATGGTCATTTCCTCCACAAGATCATTATTTAGCTACAGACAAAAAAGACATAATGTTGCATCCAGTGTAAGAGAAGCTATTGTAGTACAATCTGTATATAATGTAAAGCAGTTAAACTACAGCTGTTGTGCTTAGAGTATTAATGTGAAAACACATTGAAAAGAACTAATAAAAATACAAAAAACAGAAAACATTGGGGATAAGCAGCAACACTGACCTAAAACCTGATTTTCTTACATTGAAGTAGTTTGGTGAGCTCAGCTGAGAGATGACTGTAAACAGGTATGAATCAGTGTATTACCTGTAAATGCTAAACACACGATGAATCCAGCAGAAACCACAGAGGCCTCGTTCTTCTCCATCCCTGAAGATTCAGTGACAATCACAGTTTCAGCAAGTGTTCATTCTGCCATTGTGCTTACAGACACATTTTCAGTAAATTCATCTTTTGAGGATATTGTACTGAAAACTAAGTCAAGAATACTGAGCAAGTAATCTGAAAAAGATCAGAGTGTGTTTTCAGTTTTTGTGTTCGGTGTGTACTGAGGGATCTTCTGTGTGGAGGAGAAACAGTGCAGTGGTTAAGGAGGTGGTCTGATAAAGCAGAATATTGATGTGATGTCTTTGTTGATATTATGGTTGTGGTCCATTTTATCATGTTTCCAGAATCCTTTGTGTGTTTCTAATAGATCTCGCTCATGTTGTCATTCATACCTTCTAAGTGTGTCTGACTTCTACAGCAAGAGATTCATTTTCTTTTGGCTCTGATTTAATGGAACAGTTTTTTCACAAAAGAAGTGCCTCAAAAAATGTTTTCTTCCCACAGGAAAAGTATCGCTCTTTTCTCCTCAAGATCTCAAAACTTGTTGATGTTCAGAGCGTGGGCTGTTCATTTCATGGAAATTGCTTTGCTGTAATAACTTGGTTTTGGGGACGTTTCATCAGAAATGTTTATCAGTCCATATTAACGTCTCTCATTCTGGATTGCAGATATCAGAGTTCAAACTGTGCAAATCTGAGCTCAGTTTGAGACATTAATGAGAAATAACCTTCGAGACCCGAGGTACATACATAGTCTTTTCATATACTGTAATCTGATTGCTCTCCATAGGAAATGATTAACATATTAAAAAGACCTCAGACCGTACAGCATGACAAATGATTAAAAATAGTTACAGTTTTTCAATTTCAATCACATTACAACCGGAACCCTATAGGTCAAGTTTTAAAGACCTCTCTTCAGCCTCAAGACATGATCTTCAGTGATACTTAAATCTTATCAACATTCAAAAAATATATTTTGAAACAATGACTGCACTTACCTTCTGAGCAGCTCCTTACATTTCCTGCTTATGCTGGAGATTCACTTCATGCAGAATCTGGACAGTGTGGAGAGAGAGAGTGCGCACACCCGTGCGGTCGAACTCCGGTTCTTAATTGGAGTGGGAATTTGCTTTCGCAATGACAGACACTGAACCTCTGGATGTCCGTTTCCTTTCCCAGGCTCGTCTGTGTCCTTCTCTGTTCTTCTCGACTTGAGCTCCCTGTGTTATATACTAGAACGTCTCAAGAGGCAAGAACAAACTGATTCTCAGATCCTGACTGAAGACTGAATGATGAAACATAAACTTCAATTGGCAATTTAATGCAATTTCAATTTAAGATTAAGAGACAAGACACTGCAAAATAATAATAATGATTCTCTATTTCTGTCTTGTTTTTCATTTCACAGTATTTTTTTAAGGATATTGAGATGAATATCTTAAAGAAGATCAAACTATTTGCCAGTGGGGTTTGGAAAAAACGAATTCCAAAGATTATTTTTTTGTCCTTCAAAACAAGTGACTTGATGTCTTACGTATGTTTGCTAAAGTAAATTTATTTAGATTTTAATAGTGATTAGATATTTTTACTGAAGAAAACAAGACAAACATACTGGTTACATTTTTTTGCAGTGTATGGGGTTATACAAATAAGAGAGAAAAAACAGATGACAAAGCTAAACAAAGCCATTGTGTTTAACTACAGCTTGTGCCATTAAACTTTAACCACTTCAAAATCAACATTAAATGCTGTTCATAACCCATAATGTCATTTCCAAATGAAACATGATATTCAATAAGAAGGGACTTGTAGGCTGAGACTTAAATTTGTCCATCATCAAATTTTGCCCCCCACCACGACCATCCTGTTCGTCACAAACTGATTGGATGGTTAAAAGTGGGCGTTACAGAGTACAGTCAGGTGGTTGGAGGGGAGGGGTTAAAAATATGATGGATTCATCAAAGGCGGAGCTAGTAATTTTCATTCAATGAAAGATTATGAGGCGAAACATTTTTCTTTATTTTCTTTATATAAACATTTTTCACCGTACGCTGATGAATTGTTCATAACGAGATGAGAAATATGGATTCCGAATGTAAATTAGATCATATTTACTATTCATGTCAGTGCATTTAAAAGCTGCATGTAACCAACAGTACTGCCTAATTCTGCAGTTATCTTAAAGAAGAATCTTGCAGATGTTTGGATCATTGCCTGATGCATGTTGTCTAGATAATGCTAACAGAGATGGGCTTTATTATAGCTGTTTTCTCATCTGTCATTTCATAGCATATTAGCGTTTCATAAATCTGTTCCTGCGGGGCAGATCTTTCCAGGACCTCCCGAAGCAAAGTGAGGCTGTATCTTTGTGTGCGCTTGTACAGAGGAAACATTTGTAAACATGGATTAGGTACACAAGTGAAACTGCGGAGGGAAGCTGAGTCAGCCGGGGTGATGCCTCGACCCTTGACCATTAAATCATTTCCCCGAATTCTAACATAAAACATGACGGGTGTCTGAAGCTTGGCCAGAAAGCATTAATAACTGCTGTGTTTTGTTTGAGTCTGAATGCTTCTCCAGAGTCAAAGTTTGAACTTGTACAACAGAATGAGAACAGAGTCTGACAGCCCATTGTGTTGAACTTTTCAAAAAGGAAAGCTGATTATACATTCTTGAATTGTAATTTTTGATGTTCAGTTCATAACTGGCTGAAAGGAAAACTTTATATTCTAATTCAGTTGAAATCGTTGCATACATTTGTCTCGGCCATGACAACAGTGTCGCTCCTCTGTTTAGTGGTTCTCACCTGCCCACAACCCCCATCAAAACACTAATGATGTAAAATGGAGAAACAGTTCAAACTGGGCAGTATCGGGTCGCTAATCGAATGTATTTATGACATGTTAACTTCTTTGTACAAAAGGTCACAATCCTCAGATTGGAATAAACTTCAGCCCTCCATGCCAGTGTGTGTGTCTGCTGTGAACACAATAACACACATCAAATATTGCTGGAGCTTTAATCTTACATTTAAAACTCAAGAATAGACACAAAACAGTTTGAATGAGGTCAGTGATGGTACGTGAAAGGATTCGTTTGCCAGACATTAAAATTCAGTCATCATTTATTCACCATAATTTACCAAAACCATTTCTGTGGAAAGCAGGACAATGTCGTTCAGCTGTGCTCTGTTCATACAGTGAAGACTGCTGTTAAACGTGACTGAATAACCCACCCACCAAAAACCCACCAAAGTTTGTGTGTGGCTTCAGATGATTTTAAATATGACAAAAATGTTACATTCATGAAACGTTTCTCATGTTTTCTCAGTCTCTGGTCATCATCTGCTTTGAATGTGTGATGAAGAGGCTGTTGTGCAAACAGCCTTCCAAACATGTTCCACAAAAGAAGAATTTCCCACTGCTTCTGCAATAACATGAGGATGAATAATGAACGAACTTAGCAGTTTAATACAGGTTAAATTGTGTTAAGTGTTTACAAAAACACTCTAAACAAAATGGAATATCAATACATCACAAAATCACAAGACTCATGTAGTTGAGGTAGTTGAACTCAAGGATTCATGTAGTTCCTGTTCTGATTCCTGTTCTGATCTCTGAGGTTTTCAAAGCAGTAAAGTTTTATTAACAGCTACTTTCTGGTAGTTCAACAGCTCAACAAAAACATTATAAACAACAATCATTGTCTAATCCGGCTTTGATTCACTCGAGTTGCTGAAGTACTGGAACAGATCCTGGATTCTCCGAGGAGGAACTCGAGTCATCAAAACCAATCCTGTCACTTCTGCCAAACTTCTGCCTGTTGTGATGTGAGACCAACTCAGCTGTGGTGAGACGCGCAGATCCAAGACGTCCATGTTTGCTCCAGCTTTAGTGTTTTCCTTGAAACACACAACAGAGCGGTTTCATGTTTCATCTCATTGACAAAAAACTGGAAGACTGGAAACTGGAAGACATTGTAAACAGCAGTGCAGTGAAACTGGAAAACATTGTAAACAGCAGTGCAGTGAAACTTTGTAAACAGCAGTGCAGTGAAACTGGAAGACATTGTAAACAGCAGTGCAGTGAAACTGGAAGACATTGTAAACAGCAGTGCAGTGAAACTGGAAGACATTGTAAACAGCAGTACAGTGTTTACACTGTACTGGAAGACAACTGAAAGACATTGCTAATTTCATGTAGCATTCCAGGTTTTTATCCTGATGTCAGCAGATGCAGATAGTCTTTTTCTCTGTCCGCTTTAATTACACTTAAGCAATGGAAACATTCCCCCGGCTGCGCAACAGAGCGCATGTTAAAGGCGCTTTGATGAATCAATCGCTTGAAAGACGGACATCTATAAATGCTGTGAAAATACTTTGCTGTTTTCTCTCGCATGCAGCGTAACATGATTTGCCTAATGCGCATCCGTCTGCAGTTGCTAGGAAACATACACACTACAGTTACAATCCATGTTGCGATGGGAAAAAGTTCCAGTAAGTGGTTGTATGGAAACATCTGCAGGAATATTCCCTGAATAAACAGGCTGCTTGGATCTGCATTAGGACTTTGCTGCAGGATCGAAAATAAGGGCATTTTTTATTGGCCTGGATAGGCCAGTTTTTTCTCGCCCTGGCAACAAAGCTAGCAAAGCATTTAAACAGGGTGTCAGAGAAAAAGTTTATATTTGTTTTATTAAACACACTGTATAAAATGTCAGCCCTCTTCAACTTTAAACAAAGTTTAATTGCTGTTTTAAAGTTTTAAGTGGAATCAAAGAGTCATCATTAAAATTTCCATTGAACTACAACAACCACTTTAAGAGGATTTGAGTTCAAACTCTGAAAAAATTAAGTAAATATGAAATGACAGCAATTATTATTTAAATATTGTTAAAAAAAATTCACAATACATTAAGACTTCCTTAAGTTGAATGTTTATGGCCACTACTTGAAAAAACACATTTATGACACATTTATATAAATCATTTTTCTATATTCGCTCAATAATTCAAAAAGTAATCAATCAGAAACAAACTGTTGCCTGTGTTGATTCTTATGTCAACCCAACATACAGCTCTGTGACAGACGAAAAGTTTAGGATGATACACACACAGTAAGTCTTTATGATTAATTAACATTAGAATTTACAAATAAACCAGTGCCCAGCTCAGATCTTTAACCATGCCCATGTGTCCCCTGCTACAAACACACCTAGTGTACACTGAATGTTGAGAGAGGAAACGCTTAATACATAATAACATCTGTGTGAGTCAGAGATCAGCTCTCAATCTGGCCCAGGGGAAACAACAATGAGTAGACTGGGTTTTAATGGTGCATTGATACAGGCCGCCTCCACAGAAAAGCATCCATTTAACCTCCCCGAACTCAACCAATTCCCTCTGAACTACAGTATAACAGTCGAGAGCAAAGTACAAAGATAAGAAAAACTGCAATTAATGCTTTTATGTTGAGCCAATAAAACATTTTTGGATCAAAAATATATTAGCCATGAGATTCGGTAGATTTCCCAACACATTTGAGTTTAGGAGCATTGCTGCTGTGCTGGAGAAAGGACTTTGGTTCACTGTTACCAGTAAACAACAGATAAGAGAACACAAAAAAGTAAATAGTTTGAAAAGATAGCACTTATGAAATCTGTTTTTGTGGGATTGAGGCCAGGGGGCATTAAAGCAAACAGAATACAATCAGTGGTGCCATCATAAAAGTCCACTTACTGTGTTCTGCATTTTGCACACAAGTGCTGACTGAAATTGGCAGGTCCAATCTGATTGGCTGGCTTTACACGACATCTGGAGGACACATTGGGTTGATAAAATGACAGTTTGCCAGGTTAGTGGCATCAGACCTTTGGGGTAGTTGTGGCCCTAATGTTAGAGAGGAGTTGTGACCAAAAGATGTTCCCAGCAGGACACATCTCACTCCAATATATGTGCACTAACTGAATGGGTTAAATGCAGAGGACCAATTTCAAGTATACTTGGTCTGCATGTCACATGTCACTAAAATCTTCAGAATGTGATGACCAGTGAGATGGCCGGGCCCAACAGAACCACAATCCTGCAGGTGGCACTCAGAGACCCTTCAGACTCTCCTGACACTCTTCTCCACACGCACTGTAGGTACTTATATCTGGACACAAAGAAGAGGCTGTGTGTCTTGGTTCAGTGCTTTCAGTTCTGGCTGCAGCTCATTAGTGTCAAACAAATGACTGTGTGATGGGGGACAGTTAATTAATGGAACAATCCTGAGTAATTAAGGTCCTCATAAAACTGTTTATCTTATCTGACAGATCATAATTTTGGGCTAAAATTGCAGATGACACAGCTGTATTGATGCCCTAAAATGGAAACAAACACAGAGTTTAATAACTCACAGTAAGAAACACAACAGGAGCTGGTGTGGTGAGCTGATGGTGGTGAGAAGGTCGGTAGCACTTGTTCACCATAGACTCTGACTATAAACTTCCTTGTGGAACCCGCCAGAACTCACAATGCCAGTATAAGTGGATTGAGAAGGAATTTTTGAAAGGATGTTGAGAGATGGTGTTGAGGGACCTGTGTTTTAGACGTTACCTCACAGACCAATCCAAAGTGGCTCAAACTTCATCCTTTACTAAGTCGTACAGCCTCCGCCTGGAAATCCCAGAACTCACCCATGGGTCAAATGCAGGAAGCTTGTTAACAGTGGAAAAGTGTAAAAGCATTTATTCCTGCAGTTATCCGGCCTCAGGCGCTGGTAGAAGGCAGCTGTCCATCTGCTTATGTGCCAGTTTGCCCAACTGTCTTCATGAATCTTTCTGCCTAATGTTCAGCAGAGGAAATTTCTAATTATGGAAAATTTTAGTCAAAACCAAACAGGCAGCGTGTTTCTAACACACACACACACACACACACACACACACACTATTTTTAGTCAGAATTAATACCATATTTAGTGTGGCACAGGAACAGCCACCCTGAGGTTGTTGTTTATACATGGATCGGTTTCATCGGTTGTGTGGTGGGAATTCTTCGATATTCCGGTTGGTGACCTTGGAAAGACACATGAGTAATATGGCAGCTGCTTCGGTTCGTGCCATTTATTTACTTTTACAAAATAAGAGGCATCCTGTTTTCTTGCTCTGTTTTCTTGCACTTTCAGTCTCTCTGTTTCTATCTCCTCTACTCCTGAGGGAAAACTTCATCCAAAAATGAAAATTCAATCATCGTTTACTCACCCTAATGTCCTTCCAAACCTGTGATGTTACTTTTTCCATGGAACACACAATACGAGTTTTTGAAACATTTCTCAGCTCTGAAATCTTGTTCTCCATCATGTGTCTTCAAACTGATGTGGTGTGTTCCATTATGATGGTTTACGTGAGAAGCAACAACACTGACATCAGACCTGACATGACGTGTCAATCTGAACACAATTATGTCATTTCATTCGCTATGAACGAAATGAAAATGAGTCAACTAACAATATCCACTAACTGTAAGAATGTTTCCCGTATGTTTCCATTAAGCAACAAAAATGTTAAAAATGCTGTTTAAAACTTTTAGGAACATTTAAAATGTTCATATTTAGACATTGTATTCACAATATTGCTTGATTATAAGAGCATTATTCAAACTTTTTTTTTTCAATTCTGTAATTGTTTGTAAATGTTCCATTAACAACTTAGGAATAAAAATTAGTTTTTGAGATGTTAAAAAATATTCTACTGACCTTACTGCAAGAATGTTTTTTGAAAACTATAAGAAAAATGTTAGAGAACGTTAGCCAACATAGTTCATGTTTGAGTGAACTGTCTCTTTAACAGTTCAGATCATCTAAACACGGTTTGCAGTCTATCATCACCTCTTTTCCATCAGAGAGCAAATGAGAAATCTGAGTTACATCTGACAGACGGTTTGTTAAGAAAATCTGACTGCATATTTACTGTGTTGGTTGTGATTTGAGTCATCAACACTAATCAAGACCTCAAGACTAAAGCATTTGTCATAAACGTCTGGTCACACAGGCAAAAATAACTAATTGACTTATAGATGCTCCATTAAGCAAAGAATCCTTATGGCTGACAGTTTATTACGATAGGCTAGAGTTACTCACAGAGCGACTGTTTCTCATAAATCAACAGTGATCAACAACACTCAGTTGCTAAGGTGACCACGAGGAACCCAGTTTAACCAGGCAACTTCTGACTCACTGGTTTTCAACCCAGAGATTCATGATTTGACAAACAAGAGACAAACAAACCAAAAAATAAATTATCTACAGCTGTTATTGTCAGGGGCAACATTTCAGCTAAATCAAAAAAAACAGCACAAAACAGAACGAACAGGTGCAAACACAGGACAGACCTGTGCAGTTCTGCCTCTACATTCTGATGGGCTGAGCTGGGTTTCAGGACTTTGTAAAATGCAACTAAACGCATGCCAGAGCTAACAGGGAACATTCCCAGAACATTGACTAACATTCTCTAAAAGTTCTCTCAAAGTTATCAAAAATGTTCTTTATGTCACGGTAATAGAACTTTTTCCTAACATAATGTATCATATTAAAAACATTATTCTTAGTAGTTAAACAGAATTTTAAAAAGTTTGAATAATGTTCTTATAATAAAGCAATATTGTTAATACAATGTATAGAAAACTGGACGTTTTTAATGTTCCTAGAACTTTCAAAATAACATTTTTAGCAGTTTTGTAACTTAATGGAAATGTTAGGAAACGTTTCTACAACCTAAAATAGTTAGCTGGGTTGCCTCAAAAAAGCACTACAATAACCATAATTTCTGCCCCCCATTCAAAAAACAGTTATTGTTCCTAATGTTTTAATAAATAAACTGTTTTGAGACTTTGTGCTTATCTTTTGTCTCAAATATCAATTGTTTCATATATCAGTTTTATTAACATTAACGAGGGCATTTGTCTAAAACTTTGCTTACTACAACTTTGTGTTTGACCAGCCCAAGAAAATGAACTGAACAAACAGCCTTCATAAGCAGACACAGGAACTGCAAACACATATTTGTCCAGTGCAGAGAGCCGCATAAAACATCAAACAAGTGGCCTTAAAAAATATACCAAGGTAACCATATTGAGACATATGGTTAATTTCATTATTTCTCCTAACACCAAGTTAGCACAAATGTATTGTTATACCATCAAATGTAGGCTAACAATTGTATTTTGGTTGGACTGTGGTTATTATGGTGATTTTGTAAAGGGTCATCTGAAAAACACACACACCCATCCAGACAAACCTTTCTCAAAACAAACGTATTCCTCAAGAAAGCCGTCATGAAACAGCCAAAGGTCTTTATTGGAGAAGCCCAGATTTGATGTGACTGATGCGCAGTAACCTGACAGTAAATAGGACCCTGCAGCGCTCTCCGGCGAGCCTCACCTGTCTCCGTGCGCACTTTTACTTCTCCACCTGAAGTCGCCTGCAGGATCCTGACATCTGTCGCTTCCAGATAACGGCATGTTTTCTGCAGTGCTCTTGGGTTTGTTGCTTGGGCACGGCGCGTTTGGGGAGATCGTGTTCCGCTGCCCGAGCTGCACCGCGGAGCGCCAGGCGGCGTGTCCCAAACTCACCATCTCGTGCGTAGAGATCGTAAGGGAACCGGGTTGCGGCTGCTGTCCTGTTTGTGCCCGGCAGAAAGGCGAACTGTGCGGCGTCTACACGCCGAGATGCGGCAGCGGCTTGAGGTGTTACCCCGGCGCAGATTCAGATTTACCGCTGGAACAGTTGATCCAGGGGCTCGGGCGATGCGAGATCAAAGTGGACCTGGAAACCACCATGGGCACCCCGGACCTGGGTCACAGTGGTGAGTCTGTCACGGAGATGATGTTGGGCTTTGATGTTTTTATCCTCTCACTGTCTCTGACTTGTGAATGCAACATTAAGGTCATGAATCAGAGCTGGGGTCTTTGTTCTGGCACTGTTTGTCTCCACCATCTTGTTTGATTGTTTATGGTCCTTTGTTGGATAATCAACTTCTGTTGACCTGCGTTTGGTGCATCTGGGGACTCATCTGTGAGACCCATCTGTGGGGTTATTCCTGTCTGGAGTCTGACTGTCATGATTATTCCTGGAAATATGAAGGAGATTATGATTTTTTTAGTCCTGAAAAAGTCACTGGGTTTAGTTAAATCTTATAAAGTTATGGAGGTTTTTTTTGCATTTTTATTATCTCTAAAATATTCATATACTGGCTAGTTCATCCAGTGCAATCTTTAAAAAAGTAATTTGTCAAATCTTAATCACAAAGTCACGGGAATGTATTCATCATAACCCGTCAAGTTTTGTTTACTCAAAGCAGATGTTATGGTGATTTACATGCTTTTGAGTTGTGATACAGTCAGATCTGTCTGCAGTCTGACACTTCAGTGGTGAGCTGTTATATTGTGCTGTTTAAGAAGTTATTGTAACACTGACTATATGTCTGAGCTCAAGACCTCCGGGTGCAGTGGAACGGACTGTGTTAAACTGACTGTGTTAAACTGACTGTGATTGATCAGCTGGGGCCGTTGCTTCACTAAGCACACAGTCCAATCACCTGTTGACAGTGATGTTTTGTCATTCCTTCCGAAACAAAACAAGCTTTTAGTAACAAACTTTTGTACAGCAACTTGGAAGTGAAACACCAGCAGGACAAACATTTTCTTACACTTTTCTTATAGTTTAAAATAGGACTGTCATTGTATCAGACTTTCACTACATGGTTGTCATGGCCAGAAGAGCTTCTGGGTAAATTCTCTCTAAGAAACACATTCTCTCGCCGTCTGGTGAACCTGAAACAGCCGCATTATTCAGAGGTCAACATTTTTAAAACAAAGTTTTAATTTATTCTTTTACATTTTTGTATTATATTTTTAGCATCTATATTTTGTGGATGGATAATGCACTGTGCTGCCCCTTTTGCCCCAGTGAAGTCACTCAGGGCAGGGATTAGATAATCCCTTATGGGCATTATCTAATGATGCCCATTATCATCCCTAATGGGCATCATTTATGACCCTTTGCAGTAAAGGCTGGACAAGCCCCTTTACCCTCTGCCTTGCAAGTGAAGCATGTGACCTAGTTTTCTAATAAAATACAGAATTTCTCTATTTCAATGGCTGCTGATTAAAGTGTGCCATCGGCCTCTGCTTTGAAACTCATTTGCAGTCATTATCACATTGTGCTGTCAGACTTCCAAGAAATCAAGGGTGAAAGGCTGATGTTTGTGCCTGGCACAAACTGACCGATTGCAGTGAACTTGGAGGCTTGTTCAGACTCTCTTGTGAACGGCCATGCGGTCTGTTTTCTGGGCTACCAATAAACACCAAACTACTGAGTTACCCAAACCCTGCACTGGTATTTAATCTGCTCTTTTCAAACCCTTTGATACAGAGAGATTTCTCTGTCATTGGTCTGTCCAGCATTGTCCAGCTCCATTGTTTGAGTTAGTGGCATGAGTGTAGGTCATATTAGGGTTGTTGGGATGCGCAGTGTTTTGAAAGCACCACAGTGTGTACACTTTTAAGGGAACTCAATGGATTGTGAATGGCTGACTTATATTTAAGATGGGAGAAAGAGTCTAGATGATGTGTTAGATGATGCTTTTTCCTATACAACATTTCTGAAATGGTCTCTGGAAGCAGGGCTAGAACAACTACAGGCATGTTCTCTACAGTGTCCAGATTACTGCTGGATCATCATGGGCTGTTCTGTGATTCTAGAGTTTTTTTACCCGTAATTTCCTGATATTTGAATATGTGGTGACATCTTTGTCTGAAGCAGGTTTGTTTTGGGAGTATGATTGCTGTAATATTGAGATATAAATATAGTTAGTCAAGGCTTAAAGTCTCTGTAAGAGTCTGTGTGTCTGTTCTGCAGAATCTCTCATCTGCAGTTTAAACTGAACACATGAATTAATGAGACCATTTCAATTCAATTATAAAAACTCACTACAGGGTGTTAACTGAATGACCTTTGACTTGATTATTGTGATATTCCAGCTAACAATTTTATGTGGTTAGACGTTTCCATTAAGTAACAAAAAAACATGACCTTTTAACACAGCCGGTAACGAAACAGCTTAGAGCCCCAAATGATTTTTTCTTCTTCTGTGAAACACATCAGGAGAGGTGAGTTACACTGAAAAACTCCTAAGCAGACCAAAAGATCCATGAAAACATTATAAATCATTCCATATGACTCGTATGCACCTGTTTTTATTTACTGGTTCAGCTTCTCTCCAATTTCTCTCTCGTATTTTCTTGGTTTATGTCTAGAGATGTTCCAGGTCTTGTGTTGAGTATTGTGATGATCCTCAGGGGTGTGATGTGCAGGGACACGCTGTCCTGCAGTGGAGATGCATTGAGAGTCAGCTGCTTGTTGAGACCTGCGACACCAGCGGGTTTCATGTAGACACCGCAAATTTACTTTTGCTCCGGGACATCTGGGGTGTCGTGGGTGTCAGACAAGCAATTTAAATAGCAAAAAATCTTCATCCTTTCTGCTCCAGGCCAGCACAGGCAACCCTCCACAGAACAGAGAGATGAAGTAGCAGCCAAATATCTATCTAGCTATCTTTTGCTATGTGCTATAAAGCAGGTTTAGTGGATACAACCATGATACCAGAAGGAAATAATATCATTAGTGTATAAATCTTGTGTATAAATCTTGCTTTGCTGGGTAAAAAAAGTGTTGTGATAGATTTTGTTCTTGTTGGCTGTTTCTAAGCAACTCATCTTCATGAGACGCACACTTCACTCAGATGTGTTACCAAACCATCGCACAAGTTGTCACACAGAAGTTGTGACATATTAAAGGCAGTTGCTGTGGTGCCAAGCAGAGATCAACGCTTTTCTGGAAGTGAATCCAAGGCATTTCCTGAGGAAAACTTTCACCTCAAGCTGCTTCCTCAAATCTTTACACTGAAACTAGGTCACAGGTATTTATCTGATGCTAACTCAGTGCATTGTTGAGGAATATCCCAGCTAACAGGTTTAGGTTGAAAGAAAATGCATACTAAGCAAGTAATGTAACGTAAATGCAATGTCTAAAAAACGGGTGTTTTGAACATTACTAGAACTTTCAAAATGCTGTTTTTTTATGTTTTTGTTACGTAATGGAAACATTAGGGAGATGTTACAACCTAAAACTGTTAGCTGGGGTACTACAATGTTAATGGCTGATTTTACTTTGACTCTGGCCAGAGGTCACTGCACTTTTATCAGTGGGAATTAAAACCACCAGCACTGGCCGTTCTGTAGACCATCTTGGCATATCTTTGCTTTTAGTTTTGTGTCTGTTGTAGCTTATCAAGTGATCATATTGTGTGCCAGGCCAAATGGAAGCTGTATCCAATGGAGAACTCTGAAACCTTTCGCACATGCCCAGGGCAAACCGTTCACCAAATACAATAATTAACGTTCTCTCCTGCACGCTGGCATACTTTCTCTCTGAGTGGTGTAGTTCCCCAAAGACAGGAAATGAAAACACTCCAGAGTGTTATGTACTGGTATATGGTGAGTTCTTAAAGTTGTCACCTTCATAATAGTCCATATGGTTATGTAACTCAGAAAGAGCGCCAGATGTAAGCTGACTTCTCGGGCATCACAGCTGCTTGTTTCTCTTGTGTAACTTCTTAATACTGACGCACTGTACGCAGCAGAAGCTCAAAGCTGCCTGTTTGGAAAAACAACATCGCTGTTCAAATCCCTCTTCATAGCCGTGCAGGTTGAAAGAGAATTTTCTGTAAATGTTTAACGGGGTAAACTGTGTACAGTTTTTCTTTCCCAGCATGCAGTGTGCCACAGCTAACAATTTTAGATTGTTAGCCACAGCTAACAGTTTTAGCTAACAATTTAAAAATTTCCCTAACGTTTCCATTGAGTAACCAAAATGTTATTACAGTTCTAGGAATGTTCAAAACGTCCAGTTTTTAGATGCTGCATTAACTTGATTGTTTGTTTATAATAACATTATTCAACATTTTTTTAATTCTGTGACTTTTTAAAACATTCCAGTACCTAAGAATAACGTTTTTGATATATGACATATAACGTTAAAAACATTCTACTCACAGTAACTTTGAAAGAAGTTTCAGCCAATGTTCTGAGAACGTTCCCTGCTAGCCAGGGCTGAGGCAGGTTATAATAGCACTCTGGATTTAAGGAAGCCAAACAAATCTGATCTTGACCGCAGAGTCAGCAGAACTCACCACATATAACGTTGCGTGACAAGAACCGTGCATGTAGCAGAGGTTCTTCTTCATTTTGAGCCCTTCAACATTACTGGAATAAAAGTGCTGCAGCTGAAAGCCTTTGTTTTAGCTTCATGTTAAAAGAAAAAGCAGTCAGAATATGTAACAAACACAGTGGTTCTGTTTAAAAACTTAGTGAGTTCCTAACAATCCATCTGGCTAGATTTAAACAAAGAGCTTTCCACAGCGCCTCATGAGTTTAGCTTCACTGCAAGGGACACACGCATTGTAGCGTTAGAATTTGGCCCAAAAGTCTGTTACATTGACAATATGTGATGCCTTAAAATGCTTCCTAGTATGTAGGAAGCTCTTTGTTTTGAAACAGAGCCCGCACAAGACTTTAGAAGTGCCACTTGACTTTTCGACTGCATGAGAAGCAGCAGAGAAAAGACTTCCTCAGTTCTCCCAGCCACACAGCCCACACACTGAGCTTTTGGAAGGACACAGGAAGTGTGTGTGGGAGGTGTTGCTGGTGTGGGCTGATGGAGGAGAGCGTGGAACAGGGATGTTTCAGTGGATATGTAATGGCAGGTGTCTGCTGTAAAGCAAACCCTCCAGAAAGTTCTTTAAATGAGGCAAACTCTGGCAAAGCTGAGCGCCGTTTCGGAGACTATTCTTAGATCTGTTCCTCACAATTGTGCTTGAATCTTTAGACTCGAGTGTTTAAGGCTGGATAAAGCTTGAAGCAAGGGGCTCCCAATCTCATCCTATGCTGACATCATTCAAAGAGCTCTAAGAACCTGGTCTGGGCATCTGGCCGGAGGGTTCTGCTGCTCTTTAGTGTCGATGTGGGCCAGACACAGAACAGACAGGGGTGAGATCATACCCTGTATGCAGAAGAGGGTTTCAAAGGACCATCTAGGGTCCAAGTGACCTGCTGAGCAAAAGTGACATAACTGAGAGAGACATGTATCCAGTGTGCCCCAGGAGGGAGAAATATATGTGCTGTAGAGCTTTTCTTCAGTGGTCTTGTTATTAGAAAAAACGGTGCTTTGATACCCCCCCCCAACGTAAGGGGGCCAGATGATTTTACTTAGGAATAATTCACCCCAAAATGAAAATGATGTCATTATTCACTTACCCTGATGTTGTTCCAAACCCCTGTGCTGGTTCTTTCCTGTGGAACACAAAAACAGAAACTATGAAGAGACGCTCCGCTCTTTAGCAAGACAATCTGCTGTGCTCGTGGCTGCTACGCTCAGAAAAAGATCAAAACACCATAAAAGAAGCACATGAAATATGGACATGCGACATGATCTGTGTGTGACCGCTGTATGTGAGCGATAACAGACTTCTCCCTCACTGCAGCTTTCAGTGTTGGGAAGTTCATTGTTAATCTTCAAGAAGATCCCAGTGGGAGGTTTCTCTCGTCCCTGTCTCAGCCTCACCATCACATCCATCACCTTAGCATGACATGCAGAAATAAAACCTCATGAATACAGACCAGTATTTCAATAAGCACTTACAATCATGGCTGCTCTTGACATGCACTATTATGGTTTCTGCCATGATATTTAAAAGTAAATAAAGTTAAAACTCTCTTTTTGTAACTCAGTTCACCTGTGATTTGACAGGCACGTATCATCTGAATAGAGATCTGTCATTAATCTCTGCTTGAACTTTCTCTGCTGGCTTTGATGCTGTGCCAGAACACTGATTCCGGGTTTGTTTTCATTGACAAAAAAAAGTTTGCTTGCAGTTCTTGACCAGAGAGCCATAATATACATTCCCATAAGACCACTAATGAACATTCCTCTATTTTGCATTTTTTGTGGGTTTAGAGTAACATTGTATTATCAATAAAGTTTAGCATCATGTTAACATATGTCTTTATCAGTTACAACATAATGCTTAACGTTATCCCAGTGTAAACCTTGTATTAATGTTATTGTAAGGTTATAAGAAACTATACTTACGTAATGTTTTTAAAACGCTCTACTAACAACTTAAAGAGAAAAGAATAGTTATACTTAAAAGAATAACGTTTTTTATATCAGTGATATATAATGTTAAAAAAAGCTCTACTAACGGAATTGCAGAATACTTTTTGGTAACTTTGAGAGAACTTTGAGAGAACGTTAGCCAAAGTTCTGAAAATGTTACCTGTTAGCTGGGAATACTTTACAATTGTACCTTATTCATATCTGCCAATTTAATTCAAATTCAGCTTATGAAATGAAAGAAACTCAATTACTATGTTGTGAATTTTGCACAAACCTGTAATCAACATTTCCATCCACCAGGGGAGGTCAACGGCACCCGGCCGCCACCTCAGAAGAACAGCTACCAGCACATCAAAGAAATGGCTGTGAAGCAGCATTTTAACAAGCAGAGGACCAAGATGTTCAGCCCCCAGGAAGATCTCCGAGTGCCTCACCCCAGACAGGTGAATGTCAGTCAGCGCCGGTCTGCTTTCTGTAGCCGGTCTAATGTAGCTTGAGGGGTTCACATGAGGTGTGTCAGGGCTTCAGCCTCGCATCGTGATTTTCTGCCTGCTTGTTTAATCCGGGTAATATTGGGGGAGGGGCATTCTCATTGTAAAGAACATTTCATTGGCTGATGGATGTTGTGCAAGATGAGTCATCATTATTTTCGATCTGTTTTCCTAGATAAAAAATGTATATCTTCTGTATAGCTTAACATACAAAATGTATATCTGCTAAAAGTTGCAGCATATGCAGTAATGGCAAATAAATTGTGTCATGTGATTTGTCAGTGTGGAACGTTTGGGTTTTGAACTGAGCGCAGTGTTGCAGCACATGATCAGGAGTAGCTGAACTCTTTCCATAGAGATCAATTCATTGGGAAACAATGAATTGTCAATGTGTGCTGGCCCAGTAGATAAGCTGTAGAAGCACAGACCTGTATTCACCTTAGTTGTCACTGTGTTCAGTGCTGTAGCGCCCCCTTCTGGCTGTCACACTTATAAACCACATACACACATGTAGAGGCTCACAACACGTGCTCACACCATATGTAAATGGGGATATTGTATACAGTTTTATTGTTTTAATACACAGCTAGTTAAAAACACTATAAACCAACCCAAACAGAAACCTGTCTGCATGTTTACAATAAAAAACTGTATTTACTGTATTTCATACAATGTTTGCAAACTAGGACATCTTCAAAAGGAGGTTTTGCTCAGATTTGTCAGTTTTTGCTGATTTTGGGTACACATTTGTTCGCAGTATACCCTCCCCCCACACACACTCCCAGGAAAACACACTAGTAAACATCCATTTTTTGATGTACAGTACAATATGACTTTTGCACAACCCTTTACATTTGTTTACTGTAATTCTGTCACTCGTTACTTCGTTTTCATTATTGTTACGATTGGTGTTAACAGATTTCTGTGAGCTTTCCCTGCGTGTTTGTCAATATTAAGAGTGTTTCTGACAGGCTTTAGTTAGAAACATATGATTATTTGCCTAGTTACCTAATTAACCAATGTTTTCTGATGTGTAAAACACTGCCTAGTGATAGTGGACAGTCACAGATAGCCAGGACAGAGCAGCTGGTCTCTATGTTGAAAGAAGAAATGAGCTGATCCTTTTTGTCAAAACTGGCCATCACGCAAATCCTCAGCGAGTTAATTAACTTTACCAGGACATGCACAGGACATGATTTACCTAAAGCCTCAAATGTTTAGCCAAGTGACCACTGCGGCAAACTCCAGTCCAATCAGCATTCTCCATCAGGCAGCTCTGAGCCAATAGACAGATTGTCCGGCTCGTTTACTGTAGCTGACGAGTTGCATTTCTTCTCTGTATTGTAAAGATAAGTGGTTGCATAACCTGCTTAGACTCGTCTTACAACTTCGTCATCTCATTATTTTCCTTCAAGTCATAACTGTTTAGTTACGTAAAAAGGTAGATTGATCTACTGTGATTCTGAAAAATAAGCCTGGTTAGCTTTAACTAATTGCTAGTTGCTCAGACAACTTAAGACACAATCTTAACTTAGCAGCTGTGGTCATGCTGTCTTAATGGTATATATAGTACATATCAAAAACGGTTTTAAACACATTTCAGAGTTAAAAAATGTTTGAATAACATTCTTATAACTAAACAATGTTAATACAATGTCATTCCTCGAACTTTCAAAATAACATTTTTAAAGTTTTTGTTGCTTAATGGAGACATTAGGAAACGTTCTTACAACTTAAAATTGTTAGCTGGGAATGCATTGATTTGATAAAGCAAACATAAGTATAGAAGACAAAAAGACAATGAAGTGTAATTCCAACCGGCGATAAAAGTAGAGTAAAAAAATCCAAACTGAATAAACATCATTAGTGGGTCATAAATCAGCAGCATAACCATCAGATATCTTCTGAAAAGAGAATGTGGAGTGACAGTGTTGCTGGATGGCAGCAGGGGCTACTCAGTGATTTGTGATGGACCTCTTTTCATCCACATGATAGAGGATAAGATTCCTGATAGGTTCTCTCATCCAGGCCCAGCAGGAAGCGCCGTTAGGAGAGATATAAGAGGCGGCAGAAGGTAAGGGAGTCAGGAATGGCCTTTGATGCCAGAGTCTGTCCTTACAGAGAGAAGAAAGAATCAGAGTCAGAAAATGAGCTCTGGTGAGATTGATATCAGCCGCACAAATGTGTTCATGAGGCTGCCGGTCTGCTCATTATCTCTGTCTTTATCTTCTCTTTAAGATCTCTATCCTCTATACAGTAGATGTTTCTTCAGCTACAAACACCTTTTGTCTCGGGTTGAATTTCATGAATCCAGCTAACAGAGAATGTTTTCAAAACACTGGCTAACGTTCTCTGAAAGTTCTCTGAAAGCTCTCTGAAAGTATCGTAACTGTGTGTGTTTTCCAGAGCCAGTGTCAACAGGAACTTGATAAAGTGCTGGAAGAGATCACCAGAATTACTTTTCATGACAACAAAGGACCGCTGGAGAATCTATATGACCTGAAGTTCCCAAACTGTGACAAGACAGGACAGTACAACCTGAAGCAGGTAAACCGGCCCACACTGAGCTCCTTCACGGATCATATCAGTTCCTCAGATAGCCCAGCCGGCTGTTATTCCAAAGTCATATAAACACAAAAACAGGTTTGACTGACAGTCACCATGCACTGTCACTGTATTAAAAAGGTCAAATAAAAAGGCATTAACATGTGAAACTTCCTAATAAAATGGCCTCGTGTTTCACTGAAGACAGAATTTCATACTGGTCTGAAAATATGATCTTAAACATTTCTCATCAGATTCCTCCAACACCAAATTTTCATCGAGCCATTTATATTGTAGCTCTATAGTCTTATTGTCCACAATTGTCTCGTTTGTGTCTCAATCCATAACTTATTTGATTATGTTAAGTGACCTGCAATTATGTTTTAAACAGAGATGGCGATTGAGAGGCAAAGGTGATGGACTGCAACTTTAATATATTTTCAATGTATAAGGCAATTAGAGGCAAAAGTACAGTAATGATGTAATATATTAATGTGTATTGGGATGAAACATCGCTGTCTTGGAGCAGCTCAAGAGTTTGTTGTTTTGATGCAAAAATCGTTTTCCCAGGACGCAGCGCTGTATCCTAACCACACTTCATTAATAATCATCCTGTTCCTCTTTAATTACTGTAACTGTCACTTTTTGTTCTTTCTCATTGGAGGACAAAATTGAAAATCTGTTTTTTGCCTATTTTGGGTTTTGGCGTCAGCCATGTCCACTTCAATTATGACCTCATTTTAGGAGGACTCAGTAGGGGTCAGTGAGGCATGCTGGGCCAAATGAGGCGGTAGGGTGGTTTTGGGGCAGCGCCTCCACCTCGTAGTCTCCCGAAAGATTCATTAAGGCCTCAAAACTGTTTCCCAACACCCACAGTAACCCCGCCCCCTTTTTCTCTCCTGTTTTCTAGTGTCACATGTCCACGCATGGACAGAGGGGCGAGTGTTGGTGTGTTAACCCTCACACTGGGATCCAGATACCCTCGTCCCCCAAAGTGAGGGGGGACCCCAACTGTAGCCAGTACTACAGTGGAGCTGAGATAGAGCCGCCCGCCACCCTGCAGAAATAGACACAGTCTCGCCCCGGGACGCAAACGGGTGCAAGAGTGACGTGCATGTGTGTAATTCTGTACGTGTGTGTGTGTGTGTATTTTCCAAACACTATGATCTGTATTGTGAATAGAAGAGTGGAATGAGTCACATGCCAGCAAAGACGTTCATCTCTCAAATCCAGATACTGTCCACTAAATGTAACTCTGAATGATTGTTTTTTCTGCCTACTTATAGGCTCGTTCTGTGCCTTTAATCCTGAGACTGAATCTGCTAGGAGAGATTTTCCAGCGAGTCTTTTTCAGCGTATGCAGCTGTTTGATACAAACACGTCTTTTGCTTTCTTTATTCTGCCTTTTGTTTTTGGAGACCCAATACAATTGGTGTCATGTTCATTTACAACAACAACAACAATCCCAAATTCTAAAACGATTGTGTTTCACTGTAAACATATGACTTGCTAAAGGATATCGCCCAAAAACGGAAGTTTTTCACCTCCCCTCATGTCTTTTAAAGGGTGTTTGTGTGGCTCTTTTTCTTACACTGTAAGTGCATGAGAGGAACGTTTAATGAACATTGGCTTAAACTGCAGTGCGTCCCTCACATGAGGCGGTCATATGGGTTCAGAACATTTACTTGTGAGTCATATGGATTTTTATATGGTGATTTTTTCCATTTGGTGGAGCTTGGCAGCCCTTTGACAGAACAAATATTCCTCAAAACGTCTCCTTTTGTGTTCCACAGACAAAAGTCATATGGGTTTGAAATGGCATGAGGGTGAGTAAGTGAAGACAGAATTTCTGGTGTATTATTTCTAAATTATTGTAAACAGAGAGAGTGGAGCTGTTTTTTCTGAGACAGAGGTTTGTGATTGGCTGATTTTATAAACTGTAAATTTAATTCCGATAAATTAACTTAATGAAGAAATCAAGAAGGAATGACTTCTGTATATTTATCAGCTGGTCTATGTAGAGATGTTCCAGCTAACAGGGAACAGTCTCAGAACTTTGGCTGTTCTGTTAACGTTCTGTTAAAGTTCTCTCAAAGTTATCAGAAAAGTTTTTGCAGTAACGTTAGTGGAATGTTTTTTTAATGTTAATGGTAAAATTGTTAGCAGGGGTGTCTGATGGAAATCTTTGGCTGTTCCATCTCTACATGACTGTTGCTGTTTTATGGCGCCTTTTTCTCTTCTCCTATAGAGGCGTACAGTGCTAGCACAAGTTGCTAACTGTTCAAGGAACCACCCAGTGTACCACCATTACAAATCACAAAATAAATCTCTACACGTACGTGTGCAGTTGCAACTTCAGTTTGAAGCCATGCCAAACAATATTTCAATTAATGCTTTTTTTATCAGTGATTGTCACCACCAGCTGATGGATCTCTGTTCCCACTCTCTCTCTGAACCATGTGCTGGAATACAGGTGGTGTGTGTGTGTGTGTGTGTGTTTGCAGTGCAGATCAACAGTTACTAATGATGTGCTGACAGAGAGCTAGATTAGGACACAGGCCTGACATTGACACATTGATATGAAGTGGTTTAAGTGCATAGAAATAAACTGGGATTAGTCTGCTGGGAAAGTGAGTTTCTGCTCATCTTGCTTCCTCAGAACTCCTGGTGCTGTGGGGCGTTAACAAGAGCAGTTCACCCCAGTTTTGACCAAACTTTCTTTTACCAAACGAGTTTGTTGTATTACTCTTCAAAGCAGAAGTGGAAGCTAATGAAGCTTTAGCATTGATCCTCAACAATAAACAATCATTTTAGTGCAGTCCAGTTTTTGCTGTTGTGGGTAAAGATACATAAAGATATATGAAAACATTAACCTTCACTTGCTTTCACAGTATAGCTTTCATATAATTTCCTCGTGAAGTTAGCGCTATGCTAACCGCAGCTGCAGGCTGGCTCTCCACAAGCACCTTGGCGAGGGGCTATGAGGCGAGGGGCTACAAGTTTTCTGTTTCTGTTTGTTTCCAAAATAGATCGCTGCCTGCCCTCCGGCAGTACAGTGAATTTGACGGTAGCTGGAGTTTGGCCTAGTTTAAAAACGATGTGAAACCAATCCCTGTGGTTTTTGGACCTATTGATTTGCCAGGGAGGTTCCACTGGGATTGCAGTATTCATGTACGTGTGTGTGTGTGTGTGTGTGTGTGTGTGTGTTTGGATGCTGTGCTCTGCCTGGAGCCGGAGGGGCGGTGGGAAGGATTTCGTGCCATCTGGTGCAGCGTAAAACTGTCAGAGCCGGTCTCTGCATTTGGAGAGTCTCATACAGATGACGGGGGGAATTTCTTGAGCAAATCCAAACGCCGTGTGCCATGCCAGCGTCTCGCATGCCTTTATATTTTATTGCGTATGGTGTGTGTCAGGAGGGGTGGTGGTGTTAAATGACATGCATTACTCAGAACACGGCACGCTCCTGTGTCATGCGAACGCTGCATGAACTGCATTTCTGTACACATGCAATGGAAGAAGCCATAAATGCATAAAAAAATAGACATTGGTTTTAAAGTCTTGTAATAACGTCCAGCATGATTAAATGTTCTACCTTTCAAACCTGTGACTTATTTGTTGGGTTTTATTTTATTTTTCTGCATTTTTATGGTTTTGTTTCTGTGTTGCCTCATGAGTGGATTCCAGGAGTGAATCATATTTTCCTCAAATCTGAATGTCCAGTTTTCAGGGTTCCTGCGGGTATGTCAAACCTGGGAATATCAGAACATTTTAATTGTCAACTCTTGTCCAGGGAAAAGTCATAGAAACTAGCCGCAGGTTCTGCAGAATAATAATTAAAATGAATGCAGTAAAAATATATTAGCACTGGACGAGAAATAATTTTAAAGCTAAAAGTCTACAAAAGAAAGTCTTTTTCATTTAATTACATAAAGCTGCAATCCATAACTATTTTTGGTTAAAAATAGTTGTGAGCTGTCAGTTCCACTTTCCCATAAAGTGACAATGTAGCCGTTTGATGTCAATATAAAACAAAAGTATGTAAAGTAACTTTCAATTTTATGTTTGAAACAGAGATGGCGGTAGAGAGACAAAAGTTACGGATTGCAGCTTTAAGTTAATGTGTTAAAATGACAGCTCTTTATAAATTACTTTAAAAAACAGGAAAAGTCATGGAATCTCATTGGTCAAAACATATGGCACCTCATCTTTCAAGCTGCAAGCTGTAAGATGTAAATACATCATCTGTCACCATCTGCCACCTCTGACGGCTGGACGCTTGATTATCCTCATGCAAATGTGAAAGAGCTCTTGTGTTACACAACAAACAGAGACAGGCCCAGAGTAAATCAAGATCTGTGTTTGTTTAGTGTTGTTTCTTTGAGATATTTTGGCAAAGCGCATGATTACTGTTCTGTTCCTTCAGCAGAAGATCCACCTGGTGTAGTTGATCTGCTCTCATCGCATCTGCTAGACGATCTAAAGTGAATTCAGAAAGTGAACAATTCTCGTGCAGGATCACTGGAGATTCATCTCAGGCCACAAACTGCTGTGGGGAGCCACATGTTGTGATATGAAGGAACGTCTATAGTTCTTCAACTAATTGCGCGATAAAAGGAACGTGAGCGCTTTGAAGCCTAAAGTGCAGTTGTCAGTGTCTTTGAAGACGATGGTAATTGTCATTTTGATTGCCCCACAAATCAAATCTCAGACACATGTGAGTCTGCTCGCCCTCCTTATCCTTCATCTGCCTCTTACAAAGACACGCTGCCCGGCCACGGACAGAATGAGCCTCAGTCCTTCACATCTGGAGTTTGTAATGTTCTCTGTAGTGATTAGCTTGAGGTGATAAAAGACCATTAATGTCTCTCCAGACCCTCACCATCATTCCTAATGTTATGGGGACACATGATACATCCCCTAAAACCCTCTTCATGTGTTTCTTTAGGTCTGTTTTACACCCCATGTGTTAGCGGTACGTCTGCCTAACAGCTTATGCAAGCAGCGCAGTGCTGCGATATCAGAGCAACATAAAATAATGATTTTTAAACAGTATGTTCCTCAGGCTTAATGCGAGTTACACAAACAGCACTTTCTAGTTAGTAAATCTGAAGGAATTCAGATTATTAAGCTGTTTGTTGTTCCATTTAAGGGTTTGGGTTCCGTTGTGATTCAAGTGTGATTCCGGCTAACATTCTCCTAAAATTCTGCTATCAAAAAGTCCTTGCAGTAACGTTAGATAAACGTTTTTAAATATTATATATCATATATATATCAAAAACATTATTCTTAAGTTCTTGATGCAATGTTTTAAAATTGTTACAGATTTTTTTAAAAAATGCTTGAATAACGTTCTTATTACAAAGCAATAATGTTTGGATAATGTCTGGATGTTTTCGGTGATCCAAGAACATTCAAAAAATATTTTTAATAGTTTTGTTACATAGGAAGGAAACGTTATTAAAACCAGAAACTGTGATCCACCTCATGTTAACTACATTTTAATGAGCATAAAGTTTAGTTTATTCTTCCTCAACAGTGACTGTATTTAATACAAATGACTGTATTTTCTGTATAGATCTGCAGCAGTAAAAAACAATGCTGGTTCACACAAAGAGAGGTCGGTGTTTACATGTGATGTGTGAAGCACACACTATAAGAGCGCCACCTTTTGCTTTTTCGGCTGCATGCATCATTGTAGTCTGGCCCCTGCAGTTTGGTCAGGAAATGTTGTGCTAACTTGCCCTGGAGCTTTGTGATTAAAGCAGACATTTCCGTGACACGGCTCCACATAATCTGTACCACTGTTTTCTCACTTATTTGATTGGAGAGTTGGTCCCTTTGGTCAAAGATGCCCCTTGAAGTTGGGGGTCTCGGGTAAATGACTTCCTTGTTCCTGAGCAGTCTCTTTGACTTCTGTTGAAAACCAGGTGCCTTGCCTCTGGGCAGAGTTTAAATGCAGTAAGTCTTCACCCAAAATAAACCTGTATCCTGTGATGCTGTTCCGCTGGGCTTGTCTTATCCTGATTTATCAGCAAAGACAATTGAATTAGCAAGCGGATGAACAATGTGCGTACATGTGTATCAGATCCCTCCCAGCTAACAGGGAACGTTCTCAGAACATTGGCAAGCGTTCAATACAAATTTTCAAAAAGTGATCAAAAAGCCGTCTTGCAGTAACGCAAAACATTTTTTTAATGCTATAAATCATATTACAAAGACATTATTCTCAAGTTGTAAGTGGAACTTTTTAAAAAGTTGACGAGGTCAGTGAGAGATTCTATCACATCATTCCTCTGGCAACATGTGTATATGATCTCAATGCTATACACTGTTGAAACAGTGTGTGTGGGAATGTTTATTAGCAGCTCTGTGTACGTCCACTGTAAGTGCTTCTCTTACTAAACAACGAGTGGAAATAATATTCTGTGGTAAGAAACTTTATGCTCTAAATGTTGTCAATAGTCAACATCAATAGTCAATACTTTTATCAATTCTGGAACAGTTCTTTACTGTATGTCCAGATTTATAAGCAGTGTGCTTTGAGTTATATCAGTGTATGATGAATGATTCATTTGTAATTTAAATGTAACCAGCATTGTTAATTCTGTTTTCCATTTGTGCATACAGAACGTGAAGGAGTAACAGCTGAAAGTTATCCTGTGGTTTCTGGCACGACTGGTGATAACAAACGTATTCAAATTGTTCTCATAAACAAGAACAAAATCCTCTCGTTACAAATAAATTTATTGCACAAGCTTAAATGAATACATAACTTTATTTAAATAAATGCTTTGTCATAACAAAAAAAGACAAAGGTTAAAAGAGTACATAAATTACAAGTTGAATAAATATTACACAGTGATATTCACTTTTTTAATAATTTGAGCTTTTTTTTCCTTTTTATCGTTTTATTGGATTTCATTAAGAGTTCCAAACGCTGAACGTTTTCGAGTCCTCCAGCCACTAATGAGTCATTTCACATGCCAGTTTAAGCCACATTTAGATGGTCAATCATCAAGTCTTTTCTCGTCCATATAAAACCAAAACATTAAGAAAAAAAACAGTTATGCATTTAAAGAGGAAAGAAATC
>JAZGTI010001112.1:19583-48625 GCA_036877585.1 Botia kubotai | reverse complement strand
TGCAGGTTGGACACCTCTCCCCTCCAAGACACCCTGAACGACCTGTCAGAGAGGTAAGAACTGAACCACCGGAGTGCGGTACCTGTAACGCCCAGCGATTTGAGCGTAGTCAGGAGGATCTGGTGGTTAACAGTATCAAAAGCGGCTGACAAATCCAGCAGAAAAAGAACTGATGATTTGGAGTCCGCTTTAGCCAGTCTGAGGCCTTCAACAACCGAGAGCAGTGCAGTCTCGGTCGAATGACCTTTCTTGAAGCCGGATTGGTTGTTATCCAGGAGGTTGTTCTGGGAGAGAAAGGCAGAGAGTTGACTGAACACGACTTTTTCTAGAATCTTGGCCATAAATGGAAGCAGGGATACCGGTCTGTAGCTTTCAAGAAGTGTTGGATCTAGGTTAGGCTTCTTTAGCAGTGGGGTTACCCTAGCCTGCTTAAATGAAGTGGGGAAAATACCAGTGTGAAGAGATGTATTAATTATATGAGTAAGTGCTCGTGTGACTGCTGGAGAAATAGCTTGCAAAAGATGAGATGGAATAGGATCGAGCGGACAGCTGGTAGGATGGCTAGATGACATGAGTTTGGAGACCACAGAGTCAGAAAGCTGAGAAAAAGAAGTGAGTGTTTGTGGTGTTCCTGGTGTAATAAGGATGTCAGTTTGAGGTGTGGCAAATTGAGCACTGATTGTAAGACAAGGAAACATGTGTCTTAACATACAAACATTGTTTGTCCCACTTATAGCAGTTACCATGAAATGTGCACCTCTCATGGGACTGCCACTTGAATGAAATCAACTAAACAAATTAAACTCTTACAAAAGTTTGGTTTGGTTCTTTGAGTGTTACACACATCACACACATCCCTTATTTATCTCTTTCTTCAACATGTCACTAAAATCCAAATCCAGTGCTAATCCAGTTCTAATCAAATAAATCTCTCTTTTGACCAATCGTAGTTACGGACTGCAGCTTTAGTGTGCCAGAGGACAACTGTTCCTCCCTGCTAAGCCTGGTTTCTCATAAGGTTTTTTCTCCACTCATATATCACTGGAGTTTTGGTTCCTTGCCACTGTTGCCCTGTTGGCTTGTTTACTGGGAGACTACTGACATTAGCTAAGAACATTTGCTTTGTACATTGTGTTATTATCATTGTTTAATAATTTTATTCATTTGAATGTTCTTCCTTTTCTCTTCCTAATTGTTTTTCCTTCATTTTCTTTCATTTTCAATATCAGTTTTCACTGTTAGATATCTTTGGATATTTTTCATTTTTACAGCTGCTTTGTAACAGTGTGCAATTGCGAAAAGTGCTATAAAAATAAACTTTAACTTTAACTAGATAGAGGTTTCTCACCTGATTTTAGACACATTACTATCAGATCTCTGCTTTTAAACCAAATCTTCCTTCGTCAAGTAAGGTAAAGCGGATAACCCAATTAAGTTCTATTCCTACTCATAACATTCAGATACCATATGAGGATGAAGTGACGGAATCATCAGTCTGATGGATAGAATTTTTCTTGCAGATGACCCTGACTACATTAATATCAGTGCTCTGGAGTCCTCAGCAGCTATTGCATGGTACTGCACAAACCTCTGAATCCCCTCATACTCTTTTGACAACAATTAATCCTGCGACAACGGTTCGTGTGGTTGCCTTGACAAGCTGTCTGCATCAGTGTTTTGTTTACCAGCCTGGTACTGCAGCTTAAATGAAAATGTTGAAAGAGCAGCAAGCCACCGGTAGCTAGTAGCCTGTTTAACAGTCATCAGAAGGTAAGTCAATGAATTACTTTTATTTACAACAGTAATGTGCTGCCATAAAGATAATCATGAAACAGTTACTGCCCATTTAAGGGCAAGATTATGGACCGGAAATGGGACTTGCTATGTGACAAGCCTCTGCTAGCGAATGCAATCAGACGCTGCTCTTGATTTAATGCAGCCCCCAATCCTGTGGTGCTGGCATCTGTATGAATAACATAAGGAGGTTTGGGGTCAGTAAAACCTAAAATAGGAGCAGCAGAAAGGTTTTTGACAAGGTTTTTGAATGCTTCTTGGCAAGCAGCCGTCCAATGACCACCTCTTGGAATTGTGATATTGACATTCTTTTCCAGCCTTCTTACAGCTCTTCCTTAGCGGTGGATAACCAGAAAAGCCTAGGAATGACTCAACTCCTTAAGGTTTCTTGGACATGGACAGGTTTTTATAGTCTCAATCTTTTCAGGATCTGTTTCCACACCATGCTCAGGTACCACTTCGAACCATTTAAAGCTGAAAATGTTTCCTCAAGTTTTAGCAAGGCATATGCATCCTTGACTGTTTAAAGATTTAGCTTCCGGTAATATATACAGTTGTACATCAGCATTTTTCTTCATGACTATCAATTCATTTTTAATTCATTTTTTATACAGCACGTTTTACAATATTGCGTCAAAGCAGCTTTACATATATTTAAAAATAAAACACAGAAAACAGAAAAACTGTTAAACGTACACCACAGAAAACAGAATACATGGTTGTATTGCAAATAGTTTTTTTATTGTTTATTATGAAATGTATATTAATAAAACTAATTAGGGATACTAGGTTTGTAGTTGTTTTATTAATAAAAAGTTGACTGAACTAATGAAAACTATCACAGATTTGGAACATTAGAATATGCATAAGAAATACAGTTTTTTATTACGTGTGAAGTCTTGTTTAGACTGCCTACGGTATGTACTTCTGAGACTTCTGCGACATGTAGTCAATTACAACAGTACCATAAAATACCTGAACATTACACAATAAAAAAAAAAATTAAGACAAAAAAAAGCAAAATAGTGGAGTCTTTAGGACTGTAATTAGATCAGTCTCCCATTAAGCAAGCCAACAGGGCAACAGTGGCAAGGAACCAAAACTCCAATGATGTATAGATGGAGAATAAACCCTTTGGAGAATCCAGGCTCAACATGGAGGGACACCATGGCACATCCTCTGGCACATAAAAGCTGCAATTTGTAACTTCTTTGGATATAAACGGATTATTACAATGGAGGCAAAGTAGTGAGGAGAGGTTGATTTAGAAACAGCAGCGTCAGAAGAAAGCACTGAACCCAGCGCATGGATTTCTGCAATGACACACCTCTGTGGAATAGTCATGTCATTATCAGTCTCATTTGTGAAACCACAGGAATATGACTAAATTGCAGTATAAAGAAGGGTAAGTAAACAATTATTTACTACAATACCTCCAGGTAAAGAAGATATAAAGGAGTATTCAAATACAACCCACTTATCAATAGGAATTTCAAGCACATGGGCAATGCCTTCTAAAACGATGGTTTGGCCAGCAGCCATAACTTCAGGCACCTTGCCCCTCAACCTTACATAACCAAGAACACCAGCTGTGTCGTGGTTAGAGACAAAGTGTTTGTCTCTATCAGGACTAAAGGAATAATGTGAGACATTGGATCTGGAACCACCAAAGCAATGGTGGGTACTTCAACATTTGTATCAATGAACTCTGCAGTAAAAGTCACATTCAATTCTATGTACCCAATACACGGCAAAGAAAGACCGTTCACACCTTCAACCTCCAGCAAAGCAGAAAGGGAACTGATAGGGTATTCTAGAAGACATCGCTCATTAAAAGACAGAATGTAAGCCGTTGCATTCTTGCCTCAAAATAGTAACTTGTGCAATACATTTTTCACCAATCAAACCTTTATTTGGCAATTTTCATGCTGGAACAGTGGTTTTGTATGGAGTCTTTGGTTTTAGAGTCCCTGATCATCATGCAATTGGAATTGACATGCAGGAATTGATTCTCATTTAAAGCACCTTTTGTCATGTGGTTTTAAAACTCCCACTGGGACTGTTTTTCCATCAAATGTTCACACTTTTCAGCCACAAGTGCAGAGTTGGGCTCTGACTTACAGAAAGAGACAATATGGCCACCCTCGCCACATTAAAAGCAATATCATGGCGTTTGTCAGTTTGCTTATGATTCACAGGCATTGCAAACAGAGCACTTTGCTTACCTGATCTTTTCTCTGTAACATAAGCTTTCTGATCCACTGCTTGTAATGCACATTTCTTTGGTGCCTCAACTTTAGAAGTGGGTTTTGCCAACTGCCATCTGATCCTTTAGCTCCCTAGTGTCTGTTGCCAGTGATAGTACATGGAGGCTGTAGGTTGTTCAAGTTCATCAGACACCCAGATCCTATAGGTATGCATCAGTGCACTGCCTAGATGTTGTTTTATGTGCATAGTTTTTACAGCATGTTTGTCCTCCTCAGTATGAAGCATCAATAACAGCTGTGCAAAAGGAGGATCATCTTGTTTTTGCACCATTTGCAGGTCAGTGATTAAACCATCATCCCAGCAGCCCCAACAGAATTTCTTCATGAGATGCTGGCCTGCTTCACTGGCCAAAACACCAGTACGGTTAATAGCTACAATCCATTTTGACAGTAAATTGGTTAGTCTGAGCACCAAAACTGGATTTTAATTAACTGCAGCAAAATCCTCAGCAATACAGAACCATCTCCTGGCTGGCTCATTAATATTATGTAACGTGTTGTAAAACTTATTTTTTTATTTGGACCAATCTGTAAATCAGAGCATCACCATGTTCAGCTATGGAGGTAGGGTTTATTGGAGGAGACCACAATTAAGGTATTTAGAATGTTTGTTTTAATACCTGTAGGCCTTCCCCCTTGAAACAATAAAATACTTGCAATAAAAGATAAGCACCTCAAAATAAATTACATCAATTCAATAAAAAGAAAACATAAATTTGATCAAATCACTGTCAGTTTCACACAACAATAACAAAAAATACATTTACCATGTATGACAGATTTGTTCAGATTCAACCAACTCTAAATCACAGTCCTTAAATGTTGAATAATTCTGTAAAACCAAAGATGTCAACGATATGTTCATATGTTCCAAATGTTCTGTATGATCACTGATTAGTGATTAGTAGTTACAGGAAAAAAACAAATTAATCCAAATACTGTCTGGGTCCTACATTTTTTCTAGAGTCCAGTGGGGTTGGCTCACCATCAACGAAAATCACTCAAAAAAAACCTGACCTGTTTAAAAATGCAATTACAATTAGTCAACAATAACATCACATTTTGTAACGGAGACGCTGAGGCAGCGAGATCCATATGCAGCAGTTTATTGACAATCATATTCAGTAAACAGGCAAAGGTCAAAAACCAACAGACAGAGCAATGGAGGCGATACAAGAGTAAAACGTGAATACAGGCAATGGTCGGGGCAGGCAGCAAACAATCAACAATGATAATCAAAATTAAAAACAAGGGGCAGGCAGCAAAGGTTAAAAACAATAAACAGTCCAAGTGGTAATGAGAAGGCAGTCCAGATAAACGCTCTGAAATGTAGCACATGGCAAACAAGACATCGCACTGACTGAAATGTAGTCCTGGGCTTTATAGGGCAGCTAATAGACTGCAGGTGGCAAACAGGTAGCTCATCAGACCTTGGTACGGGGCCGATAGGAATTGTAGTTCAAGATGGTAAGTTAGTATTCTGGCAAGGGTTCCCACTGGCAACCAGCAGGGGGCGGAGCGGGAACCTCCGTAACAGAACCCCCTACCTATCTGGCGAGCGGCTCCTGATGCAAGTAGGAAAGCGATGCCAGGGTCTTCCTCTGGGACAAGGGGCTCTCGGGATACGCTCTATGAAATTCCTTGATGAGGACGAGCGCTCCTCTGGGCAGTACCCCTCCCAATCCCAAAAGAATTTTAAACGGGCCCACGTACCTTGGACTGAGCTTCCTGCAAGGGAGTCGGAGACAGATCCATGGTGAAGAGCCACACCCACTGGCCTGGTGCAAAGTGATGGTGCAAAGGGTCGTCGACGTTGGGTTGCTTGTAGGGTCTGTTGTCTCATAGCTCGAAGTAGGTGGGTGTGAGCTCTCCCCCAGACTTTCTCACTCCGCTGAAGCCAATCCGTGACAGCAGGAAGATCTGTTGGTTCCCCAGACCAGGTAAACAACGAAGGCTGAAAACCCAGGACACACTTGAAGGAGGTCATACCTGTAGAGGGCTTGACTAAAGAGTTCTGAGCGTATTCTGCCCACATCAGGTATTTGCTCCAGTCAGCCTGACGCTGGTTACAATATTTCCGCTGGCTTGAGGGTGGTAACCAGACATCAGGCTGGTAAATTGTGGACCGGTCCGGCACTATATCCTCAGGGAGGTCAAAAAACTCTGCAGTTTCAAAAGCTGTAGGTAACTTGGGTGGAGCAATTAGACAGCAGGCTTTGGAAAAATGATCGACAATGGTGAGTATCATGGTGTTACCCTGGGTGTTAGGCATGTCCGTGATAAAGTCAATAGCTATGTAGGACCAGGGTCTCTGAGGTGTGGGCAGAGGCTGTAGAAGACCAGCGGGTAATTGTTTAGGTGTCTTGGTAGTTCGGCAGATGGTGCAGATATGTGGATGATAGTATTGCTAGGGAGTTTGGGCCACCAATACGGATTCCTCAGGAGGTGAATGCGATACCCGGATGGCATGAGCTAGGACTTTCATGAACCTGAGTGATTACACGCTTTCTAAACTGTTCTGGGACAAATGTTAAGTTCTCTGGGCATTCGGGAGGTCACGGGTGAGCTTCACTCGCATGAAGTACTTCGGTATGCAAGTCCCACTGAACCAGGGCTACTAAAAGTTTCTTGGGAAGGATGTTCTCCTAAGAACCTGACCTGGGGGTAACCTCAGCCTGACGCGAGAGGGCATCAAAACGGGCCGTGACAGTGAAATCAAAACGGATGAAGAATAATGACCATCTTGCTTGGCGAGGGTTTAGGCACTTGGCTAAATGTAACATCAACCTCTACAATAAAAGGTAATTCGGGGTGACAAACCGGGTGTGGTGGATGAACCGATTCTTTAATTCTGAGAATGCCCGGTGAGCTGCGTCATTCCACAGTAGCTTGTTGGGTTGGCATTTAGTCAAGGAAGTCAATGGTGAGGCTACGGAACTAAAGTTTCTAATGAAGCGGCGGTAGAAGTTGGCAAACACTAAGAAACGTTGTAACTCCTTTAGATTCTTTGGGAGTGGCCATTTGGTGACTGCATAAACCTTCTTGTCATCCATGGCCACCTTTTGGCTGATAATGTAGCCTAAAAAAAGTAGTGCTTGTGGTGTGGAATTCGAATTTCTCTCCCTTCACATATAAATTATTATGTATTAGACGTTAAAGAACGGAACGCACGCGAGTAATTTGTTCTTCCAATGTTTCTGAATTTTTAGAGTTTTAGAGTTTATCTAAACTATTGTGAACTTATCCAACATGTCATGGAATATGTCATTCATGAAGGACTGAAAAACTAAAGGACTATTGGCAAGACCAAATGGCATGACTAGATACTCATAGTGGCCAGTGGATGTTGAAAATGCTGTCTTCCACTCATCTCCCTTATGAATTCGAAATAGATTTTAAGTGCTCCAGAGATAAATCTTTGTGAAAAAACTGGCGCGACGAAGTTGTTCCAGAGCTACAGGGATGAGTGGAAGGGGGTAACGGAACTTAATAGTAACCTTGTTAGACCACAATAGTCTATGCAAGGACGCAGTCCCCCGTCCTTCTTCTTTACGAAGAAGAACCCAGCTGAAACTGGGGAATTAGACAGACGAATCAATGTATTGTTGCATGGCAACTGATTCTGGCTGGGATAATGGGAAGATACGACCCTTGAGATCTATGCTCCCGGAATGAGATGTATGGCACAGTCAATCTCACGATGAGGAGGCAATTCATAAGCCTTCTGTTTACTAAAAACTAGAGCCAAATCAGAATATTCGGGTGGTATTTGAAAGGGAGAGAAAGGCGGAATCTCAGAATTCAACTCATCAGAGGCTGGTTGGACCAGAACAACTTTCTGCAAACATGACTGGTGACAATTAACTCCCCAACAGGTTATATCTCCCTCATTCCAAGAAATAGAAGGCTTAAGTGTGCGCAACCAGGGCAAACCCAGAACGATGGTGTGGTTGGGAGCGGAGATGGCATAAAGGCATAATTTCTCAGAGTGGAGCACCCCCACGAGCAGATGTTCGATGAGAGCATGAGAGTTGACAGTGAGATCATTGATAGTAATAGTTACAGGGAATCGAATGGAATTACTTAAATTATTAATAGTTGAGTCTTGAAATAGTACGAACAGGACAGGAAGCTATTAGATGACCAGATTTACCACAAGAGACACAGACCAGATCTCAACAGGCTAGTTCGGACTGGAGCTCGCTATTGAGACCCCGGCGGTGTTATTGATCAACTGGGAATCATGTTAACTGGGTATATGCACGTACACGCAAATATGTTTACCTAAATATGCGATAGTTTACGGATCATAGATTTAAAATGTATGTTTGGCCAGTTCCGTACACTGATATGCATAAAAAGCGCTTTGACATCGCAGTGTTCGCAGTGACATCGCGGTGTTGGTTCTTGCGTATTTGATACAGTTTCAGAGAAGATAACTTTCGTAAGGAGGTTTATCACACTAACAAACCACGCCAAGTTAACTTGAGACATTTGTTTAAATGGATGATCAACTTGTTAGCGCACTGAATTAAAACTAAGTATTTTCCTTTCAGCAATAGTGTGTGTGTCATATGACGTCTGTATTGTATGGAAGCCCGTTCCCACCACTGTTGAGAAAATAAAACACTATAGGAACTTTACAGCGTTCAGTGACAAATATTGATAGGCAGCATTCACTAGTGAATTTGAGTTCTCCAGCGGTTTACATTTGTGTTTGAGAAGAGAACTTCTGGATAAGTATAGACTTTTTGACCTGTCCTTGTGGATGAAAAACTACACCACTGTATATAATGATCACATATTTATTATTATTATAAATAACATGTATAAAAAATAACATTTGTAAGAAAGGTTTAATATAGGTCTAGAAACAACAGCCAAATAGGGTATTCATTGCTGTGTTCATTAATGTTAAAGTGACATTTTGTCAGATATGGTAACTCATACCCAAAATGTAATCTTTGTATTTAACCCATCACTGGTGGGGTGACAGCGAACACACGGGCAGCAATCGGGATTGGATGCCTTGCTCAAGAGCACTTCAGTTGCTACCCGCAAACTCTGATTACTGACGCACTAACCAGTAAGCCACAAATGCCCCCACTAAAACTAATGTCCCTATTAAAAACACATTTATATGCATATAGTTTGTATAAACTAAAGGGCATTGAATTAATGCAGTAATGTATATCTTAATAAATGTATAGTTTTTAAGAGTACAACATTAACCTCAATTTAAGTATCTGGACAGTGGCAGCTGCCTCAGAAAGTCAGCAGCATTCTATGCTTTTATTTCTTGCTGCTGCTCGCACGATCACGTGATACTATCAGCAGTGCTGAACGTACAGAAAACTTTTTAGGCCTCCCGTTATGTTGTTGCTATTGCAGATTGTGCAGCATGTGGAAAACGTGTCACCAGAAATAAAACAGCCTCTTCTGTGCACAACACTGATCATGGTCTGTCAGAATGAAAAATAGCATTGACTTAATGAAGATTCCCTAAAATAATCATGCTTTAAACATTGAGAAGAAACAGGCAATCGCAGTAATAATGCGCTGAATTTGATAATAAAGCAGGTGCCATCACACTATCTGTGTAGCGGAGTCACGCCACTATATTAAGCTGGTTGAGGCGGCCAAATATGGACAGGATTCTGGTAAGAGAAGGACCAGGGTCCAAGGACCATCTGTCCTTCTTCACAAGGACGGATTTATTCAACAGTTTTTTTAAGGTCATCTGCACCAATTATTCTTTGGCAATGATATCTGTATTAATGGTCTAAAGGAACAATAAATATAATTACAACCATATTCTAAGAACCATTTTCACACTAACATGATAATCAAACATAAGCAAATAAACACTGATTAGAATATCAAGTCTGCATCCTTAACATTAACAACAACAACATAATCAACGCAAATAGAAATTATATAGTTGTGTAATGACGCGTTATTAATGTAAACACGCGTGCGATGCAATATAATAACACTATCGATGATAACGCTAATTAGCGTTTCTCTCGCGGCAAATTACCGCCGCTACGGCGCTCAGAACTCGCCGATTGTAACCGCAAACAATCGCGGAACATCAATAACATACATAAAACAGATAAATGTGCACATATAAATGTACTTACATCAAGGCAATAAACGCATACGCATAAGACGCATAAACAAGCACGCAGAGATGAGAATTCACCAAACTGTCTACCTTGGTTTTTAGGACAGGCTATCGTACAATCTGACTAACCATGCAGCACTGATAAACGTCGCCTTCAGAAAGAACTATTGAGGCGCTGGCGGTCATCTGTTAAATTAATGAACGTCGTTCCCTCAACATAAGAAGTCTTGGTCACGTGAAAGGATGTCGTTCCCTCAACAAACGGATCCCGTGGCCACGACTAATTATCACGTTCCGACGAATTAATATGTCGTGGCCACGACAAAATAAGGCTACGTACATAGGCCTAAGCAAAATTTAGTAATCGGCCATTTATCCATCAATGGGGTAACGACAACTAGGCCAATCGCCTGAGCCTTTCATGAAACCAACGCTAACGTTTATGATATGCTACAGTTGAACTTACGATAACTTTAAACAGTGTTCAGCTGTTCTTCCAAAGGCACACATTTAAAACAGTTGATCCGGTCTTCATGATATGAACGCCTCGCTTGCTGCCAGGATACTGCGTATGCGCATGCGTGGAGTTTCTCATTACGAGATACTAAGTCATTATCATGAGAAAGTTTCTCGTTATTATGAGATGTTAAGTAATTATTTCGAGATACTAAGTCATAATTATGAGAACATTTCTCGTTATTATGAGATATAATTGATATATTAATGAATTAATAGTATATATAATTTTGGGCAATTCTATTTATATAAACACATAAGAGACTTCGTTTAAATTTACTATGTTTATTTAGTTATCTCTGATCTCTTTAGTTCAGTCAGCTCTGACACCTCTGTATTATTTTTTTTCTTGGACATAAAGCAAATATGCCATGAAGGTAACAGTCTTGAACATGAGCTGTTAACATGTGCAAATTGATTATGTAAATAAATAACTTATGCTGTGTGTCTCTGTGTGAAAGAAATGTTCTATTCTCTAATTTTTGGTCCAGTGAAACAAACAGCTAAACATTTTTGTGAGTCCCTATACATTTTTTTAACCTTGAATAGGGAAGGAATCCTGTTTGTGTTTGGGGCTTGCTTGTAATTATGCAAGGAGTGTGACTATGCCAATGGACTCCAAGAATGTGTTATACACACCACTCTCTTGCCCAACTGTTTGTGTTCCCAACAGTAGAAAATGTGATGAGCATTGCAGGATTCTAGGACAAATTCTTTATTATGAATTTTCTTATGTATTTTCCCACTATTTGTATGAGCTGTATATGTATACAATGCATGACATGTTTACATTTTCATGGAGACATAGTGTTAAATAATTAAATTATGAACTTCGCATCCCCACTGTGTTTTGGTTCTTCGTGTTAACAGTCCAATAGCCCTTACTTTCTTCTTTTTGTAAATAGGTTGTGAATGCTTATCTGCACAATCTTAAAGACAGAATATGTCAGAAAACAAAGGGCATATTGAATTTGCAATATGGAAAGAAATCCAAAAGGCTTGAGAAATTTTTGCTTTTAGACACAACCGTCAAAATATTTCCGTATATTGGCAAAGTACTTTTTAATTGCTATTATTTTTAGCTTGATCCATCCAGTTATGATGTTCTTTTTGGGGCTGTTTGTGACAACAACCACTGGCCATTCATAGTAAGTGACAAAGTTTCTAAATGTACAAAGAACTAAAGACATGAATAAATAGTAATGAAGCCTTAAAAGTAATTATCTAATAAGTTAATTTTGTTTCAGGCAATGTTTCCAAAATGACCAAAGTCAATATATATCAACCCTTTTGGTGTCAAACAAGCAGAAATTTGCAAATGCAAGGATGTTAGAAGGCAAGTACTGTATGCAAAGTTTCTAAAAAACTGATGGAAACATCTTTATGCACATGTATGTGTTATTGTGGCTTAATGATAAGTGCTCTTTCTATTTAACAGATCTTTCATGAGGGTAAGAGGGAACGCCCACCGGCGTTCATGTGAAAAGCAGCATACCTAAAAAGACCAAACTGACCAATGGGTAACAGCAAAATTACATTTAAATTGCAAAACACAAAAGTACCTGTTCTCCAGTAATATGTAACATATCTTATTGTCTGTTCTTCCTTTTCAGATCGAATTTACAGAATGTGGGCTCTGGTATAACTGACACTGTGTGGGCAGAAATTTTTTAGCTAATGTTTAGCAATATTTAGCAAAAAAAGTCCCTTTTAGCCACAGCAATACTGCTGCTTAAGCAACAAATTAGGCAATATTATAATCTATAAACCAGTCAATTCTCAAAAATAAAGTCAATTCTTTAGTGTACTTACAATTGTCATCAGAAGCGACTTTTACTGAAACAATGTAACCAATAATCAGGAAGTGGTCTGACTATCGCGACATAAAAATGCATTTAAACTTGCCTTACACGGCATCTAAAGCATTGGAACAGCGACTAAGGTAATAACAAAGTTTAATAATGATACAAAAGTTTTTGATTCTGCTCCATGAAATATCCCATGTGACAAATCTGTCGCCGTCGTAACATCTGCTGGAAATCCAGGTAAACATATTCCCAGTTAACATGATCCCCAGTTGATTCATAACACCGGTACCTACAGCGATGCAATAAATTAAACCAAACGATCGTCACAGGTGAAACAAATAACACATTCCACTCAGTATTTTCCTCTGTTACCCATCTGAACAACTGGACATATGGATGTTCACACGTTTAATAAATACTCTTACCTACTTAACTATAGTCTACACGCTTCTGCCCTGTCACAACAAGTCACAGAACAGCGCCAAGAGCCGATTAACAGACTCAGGTAACAAATTTGGAGCGCATCGATGGAAGATGCAGGCTTTACAATCAATCCCAGGACGATCGTCGTGTTTGGGGCGTCTTCTCGGCTGTTTCGTCATTTCATGATTGAACAAGACAAGTCTAAAGAGCATTTATAGACGGTGTATTTTTCATCGAAAAGATATACGATCAGTAGATGGATTGTTTGAAAATCTGTTGGCGTGAAATTGTAGGTTGATTAAAATCCATGTATTATCCAAGAGTTGAGATTTAGATCAGATTTCAGTTTTTTTTGTCAAAATTGTGCCATGGATATGACTTTGGAGTAGTTCTGTCACATTTGTTTTCGACCACATGGGATTAAAATATTCCCTTGACCTCCTAATAAATTTAAACCTATTATCGGCTAATAAACTTAAAGACCATTTCAAAAAATGACTGATGCTCTAAATATATCCATGGTAACGAGATGCGGAAAAAATAACGCGCGGGATATAAACCCAACAAATAGTTTATCTTAATAAACTATAGTTATAACTAACAATAGTTATTATCTTAATATTTAAGTAATAGTTCAATTACATAAACAAAATGCTATTCAAAATACACAACTGAATGCCCACTATGGTTCAGTCGTTTTTGCATAGAGAAACGAGAAACTATCATCGCTGAAATCGTTTTATTCCTTTAAAAATTTTTAAACCTACAAGCCAGGTGGACTACTAATTTAATGCATGCGCAATTGCCCCAGAACGCTAAATTTATTAGAAACATTAGGTACAATTACTCTCGAATTAACATTATGGCTGCTTGAAATCTCCTGGTATTTCAAGGCATTAAATATTCTTGTAGGAAGTTTGCAGTTGCATAATCGGTTATGTCTTCTTGTAACTAAAGTACATTTGTATTCTGAAAACAATACGATACTGATGACATAGTTATTATTATAAAATATTAGTGTATTGGGTGGCTAGATAACACACTTTATTGAAAATCCATAAAATAGGAATACGTTTTGCTATAAATAAATGGAACTACGTAATAAACTTTATATCGATATATAAATGCGTGAAACATGGGGGCACAGAAATAAAACAAATTATTTGTCCACCATCAAGGTGGGGTAATAATTAAGGTAAGATGGAAAGTAATGTTTATATAATAATTTACCAATAAATGGTGTCTAGTTTTCTTGGAATTTACATTGTTATGCTATTTTGTATAGTTTACTCTTCATCCCCAAAGACATGTATTTACGTTCCCCGCTAATTAATCGTTATCAGCAATGCATTTTTTGAGTTAAAACGTTTTGCAATTCATAGGGCAGCTGTTTATAATAGGCCATAACAGAATCAACTGTGCACTGATATTTGAAAATTGCTTTAAAACTTTTAAAAATGGTCAATATGTTCCGTTCAGATTCCAAAATTTGCGTAACACAAGTAGACCTGTTAACATTACCAACCTTACGCTTTGAATATTAATTATGAAATGTATTTAAATTATGAAATTGTTTTGATTTACATTTTAATGTTTATGTATATATTTATTTTCGTAACTATTAGTGACAGTTGTTAACAGGAAACACAACTACATTATTATATTCGATAGAGCAAAACATGATAAAATAATTAGTCCAAGGTGTTCCTAAAGTAACAGGCCTTTATTTTCTGGGATTAATAAATGTTTATTTCCTCTTTTACAGAAATGTGGGCGACATTTTGGAACACATCACCAATGTTGGTCATTTGTTAGTTGATCCATGATCACAGCGCATTTTTCTTTCTTTCTTTTACCTGCTCTTTGCGGTATCCTTGTCAAGGTCTCGGTTTCTCTGCTCAGTTTAAAGGTTTACAGAGATAAATCTTATGTGCAAGTGTGCCCTTATCAATTTTCAAGCCATTTACTCCCACCTTAGCAGAGCGCTGTATACCAACATCAACTGGTGTTTTCAAACTCGAACCAGTCCGCGTTTAATGACTTTAATTTGCTCTTCTTGTCAATCTTGGGTTATTAGCCAATAGCAGCAATGGAAGGTTGATGCAGATCTGGAGGGCAGATAAGGTTTTCCCCCGCCTCTGTAGGAAGAGGCTACTGGTAAGGGGAGGTGGTATGAGCGAATGAAAGAGCAGACGATTCGAAAGTATAAATAGTGTGACTTCAAAAACGAATCGCCAGCAAGTCTGTACACTCCATAATAAGAGGAATTGTTAAAGATTTCACATCACAGCATCTCGCATTCAGGCCGACAGAGAGAAAATCTGAGTTAATGTCTTCGGTAGATTGCTGAGGATCTAAACGGAACATTGTGTGTTTTTCTTCTTGGGAGCAGTGATGGAAGAACTTACCGCGTTTGTGTCCAAATCTTTTGATCAGAAAGTGAAGGAAAAAAAGGAGGTGATCACGTACCGGGAGGTCCTGGAGACTGGTTCGGTGAGAAATAAGGAGAGCTTATCTGTGGAACCGGTTTGCGAGGAAGTTAACAGTATCACGCGGGGCGGCGCGCGGTCCTCGCCGTTCAGGGAAACGGACCTGATAGGGTCAGAGAAAAGCAGAGACGCAATCAGTCCTAAACTTACGGACGGTGAGTATGTCTCTAATTTCTGTGCTGTATAAATTTAAACTATTGTATGTTGTTAATTTGTCATAATAATTAGTTTTTTTATTTACTTTTCCTTTGCTCTATCTTAAATGTTTGTACAATACAGAAAATTAACAAAAAAAATACTTACAGCTGTCTTAAAATGGAAACTGAGGCAACTTGGAAATATTACGATCTTAATCACAACCGAACAACGTTTAATGATACAATTAACAGGGCCATGAATGGCATACCTTTTCTGTTTAAAAATATTATTTATAAAAGAAACGCTTGTGGCAAGAAAGATTCAGAGAATAAATTTTGTAATGTCAGATGGACATTAAATAAGCTTCTGTAAAGCTAAACGGAAAATTACAATAATGACGAAAATAAAAACAGTATGGGTCTCTTATTATTGACTAACATTAATTTGACGTAGACAATAGCATAACCACAACAACAGTAATAATCAGTGACAATCATTTTGATAAACTTATCTTTTTGATTTCTTGTATTTATTTTTATTTGGCGCTAAACAGTGTTTATTCAATGGGTAGAGCATTGCATTAGCAGCTCAAAGGTTGTGGGTTCAATTCCCAGGGCACACATGTACTGACAAAATGTAGACCTCTCAATGCACTGTAATTCATTTGGATAAAAACATCTGCCAAATGCATACATGTAAACAACAAATGGGAAACACATGTTGTTGTATTATTAATTAGGAAATGATAAAACGGAAATAATAAAATGATCGTTGATTATTTTATTGATGTTATTTTGTAAAAAAAAAATTTTTTTGCCAGTTTGTTTATTTTGCACAGGATAATAATTTTGACAGAATTCAGTTGAGAATCCAGTTAACAGAAATCCTATGTCTATATAAAAAGCATAATCAAAAAGCGAAAACAAACAAACAAAACGCTACAGCAGATATCAGTAGGTACAAACAGCTCATCTTTTAAATTCGATGAATCCTTCATTTCGCTTCTTTGCTATTGTTCAGGTAATACAGACATGAAGGAACGCAAAGAGGATTGCAAGCCTTTGGAGGACGAGACACAGACTAAAATCAAGCAGAGAAGAAGTCGAACTAACTTTACGCTGGAACAGCTAAACGAGCTGGAGAGACTCTTTGACGAGACGCACTATCCGGACGCCTTCATGAGAGAAGAGCTCAGCCAAAGGCTCGGACTGTCGGAGGCCAGAGTACAGGTCAGACACTCCTCATTACGTCTGTGTGTATATGTGCTGTTACGAAGTAAATTGTACTAATGCTTTAAAATACTGTCAAAAATAGAGAATATAGTATCATATATGTAATAAATTGTATTTATAAGCAACGCCACAAAATATTAACATTAAGTGCAAAACTAAAAACATTTATTATTTAAAATTACTATATATACTAAATATATATACTAAACATTACTATTGTCGAGTACTTGCTACACGTAAATGTAAAAGCATATAAAATAGTTACTTACCGGCACTTTAAACATTGCTGTTCAGGCCAGGTACCGATAATGCTGCTGAATACAGTAATATCAGCATAGGCTTTCGTAACTCCATTTACATTTATTCATTTAGCAGACTCTATATATCTCAGAAAGATAAATTTATTTAGATGCCATATAAAGACATAAAAAATAAAAGTAATATTAAATCTCTATCATCAGTGCAATTGTACAGGAAATTATAGTTTAACGCTATTTTTTTTATTTTTTTCCACAGACTTTGGCTTAGGTTATGATTTATAATGCCGGTGAAGTATAATTAGAAAACGAAATTCTCTGATTTGTACGTGTTAGCCCTGCAGGCAACATCTGTAGTGTGTTCTTTTAGAATGGGGAAGACCATCTGCACAGAAACATAATAAGGCTCAATCTATGTGTAACGAGAGACGAGCAACCAAGCCGAATAATGACATTCAACATAGACATTGGCTCCGGTGTGATTGATCAGATAAAACAACAATATCTCATTTCATTCTTTTTATCTATTCATTCCTTGGGTGTATATATAATTCACTTCTTAATTCACTCTTTGGAATATGTTAGTCCCTTTAAAACGGGCTCCAAAGACCTCCCTTGAAAAAGTTAAATCAGCGTGTCTTTTTGAGATCTTACCAAAGCGCATTGTCCAAAGCAAGGCCTGCGGATTTACATAAATTATCTATCATTTTACCCAAATAAAGGTCTGATGCTCTTTACGTCTTCGGTAGTATTCACAGACAGAGCCACACTGTTGGCTCAAAGACTTATGATTGTGTTTCAACTTTCACTAATAGCAAAGTCCAAATGTTGTATTGACCCTGTTATCAGTAGGCTTGAATTAAATAGTACATTGGATTAATCGGTATGAATTGTCAAAGCAAAATAACATGAAAATGAAACACATCGCTCCCCAAACCACATATATCCGTAACATAAATATCAGAAAAATCAAATAGTAAAAATTATGAAACGGTATCCTTGAACTGCTTTGTAATAGACTTGTTATGACAACCATTAGGCTGCAAACAATCAGTGACGCAAACTTTCAGACAGCAAAAAATATCCCCATTTTATTACCGATATGTAGCCTTGTAATATCATGCTGGGTATTTGCTATTGAGTCAGGTTGATTCTTTTGGGACTCTAATCCCTGGAAAGATGAAACCATTGCAGATAAATACAATACATTATGCCTCGATTTCAAAAGTATTTTTTTAAATATCGAGATTCTGATTCTTTCTGTTTACTTGGCATTTTAAATGTGCGATTAGTTGGGCTTATTTTATAGAAATTCGTTGCTCGTTAGTTTTAAAAAGTATAATAATTTAATTGTGCACTTCAGCTTCATGAATATTTCAGAGGTCCTCAGGGATACATAGTTTTGCTTGGATTCTTGTAATTTTGGCTTGATTTACACTTACCCTCAATAGCAGCTGTCAATTAGTGTCTTATTGTTTCAGGTTTGGTTTCAGAACCGACGGGCTAAGTGCAGAAAGCAGGAAAATCAGTTACATAAAGGTGCGTTCATTCTGTGCAGCTCTGAATGTAAACATTTCCCATACATTTATCATATTTGTAATGTATCTAGACGAGAATGTTACATTCTAAAGAATAAAAATCGTGTACCTTGAGTTTAGTAAATGTATGCTACGGTATTTGGTGTAAACCAGATTTATTCAGAATGTACTTATTATGTAGTGTAATTCATGCAGCATCTCTGTTTTATGCTGCATGAATTAATAGGTAAAATAGGTAAAAATAATGTGTAATCTTTTGGTAATGTTTTTTTAATAGTCATCTCTTTTCAGGGGTTCTCATCGGAGCAGCGAGTCAGTTTGAAGCTTGTCGTGTAGCTCCTTACGTCAATGTGGGAGCTTTGCGCATGCCATTCCAACAGGCAAGTGACTTTGATAAGACCAAAGCAAACGTGTACTGGCGTAGGCTACTATTGAGGAAGTGCATAAACACTCAAACTGGGTCACCTTAAATTAATTTACTCTTCAGTGTCACCATAACAGAGCAATTCAAAGAATATGCTATATTGTTATACCTTAAAAATAGAATTAGATCTTAGATCTTTAATTCTTTAAAGATTAGTGAGTTTGAGTTTTTGCTTCATGGTTTTAAATAATACGGGCAGCATAATTGTAATCATCAAATCCCTTTGAATAAAGGTGTCCGAATGCTCAATCATTGATGATAATGATGAATGCAATCGACCCAGTAACAACTCAACATAATCTATCTTAAGTTAATATATTTCTCCCCCTTTCTTCCCACCCGTGCGTTCATAGGATAGTCATTGCAACATGCCGCCCTTCTCCTTTCAGGTGCAGGCGCAGCTACAGCTGGACAGCGCCGTAGCCCACGCGCACCATCACCTGCACTCGCACCTGGCAGCCCACGCTCCATATATGATGTTTCCGGCTCCGCCGTTCGGGTTGCCCCTGGCGACGCTAGCGGCTGAATCAGCCTCCGCAGCTTCAGTTGTAGCCGCAACTGCAGCGGCAAAAACCACCAACAAAAACTCGAGCATCGCTGACCTGAGACTAAAGGCAAAAAAACATGCAGCGGCGCTGGGACTGTGACGTCATAACACGTGGCCAGGCGACGGTGGCTTATTAAAAGTGAACAACAGAAAAAAGACATTATTTACGAAGGACACGCGAGAATAATAAAAGACATGTTATTTATGAGAGGACACAGACTGTGAAGTGGAAAACCTCTACATGGATACCTCCGTGGACAGAGGGACGTGAGCAACAACAACAAAACGAAAGCTGAAGTTTCGCAGATGACTGGGAAAACACAAGGTTGTCAGAGACAAGCTGAATTTGAATGATGATATAATGCAGTTCGACTGCGTATGACAAAGCGAACATTTCTGCTTTGATACATTATTAATTACAATAAAGAGGCTGGCCTCGTTTTATGTGAAACTTATTTCACTGCGGATATTTGTGTACTATTACATAAATTACTCATCGATCTTATGATTGAGGGTTCTCGCTTTTGTTAACAACATGAAAACTTAAATGTTACACATGCGTTTCTGTCCTCACGGATAACACACTGTCAACACAAAGTCAAGGGGAACTGATCACTGAGTGTAAGGTGAATAGAAACAACAAGTTTATTATTCAGTGTCCGAGCAGCGACTTACAATTACTCTGGTGTGCAATTCACATTTACACAAACCAGGTCTTTACACTCGGTGTATAAATCAAATTCAGCCGACAGACTAATACTGATATGGTACGGACACCTGTAAAATATGTTAATGCCAACAAAATGATGTAGTTATTTTGTGCGTCATTAAGAAATTGTGCCAACACTCTGAAATCTCTTTCTTCTTCCTTTATCTCTTTGTCGGTGCGTAAAACCGTGTGAATCTATGTGTTGTTTTGATAAGGATTATAGTACAAATGAACATCAACTGCGAGAACAGGTCTCTGAAATAAGTAATTGGAAGCCCTCTACATTTTTATAAAATCTATTGATTTTATCATGACTGTGAAACGTGAGCTCACCTGAACACAATGTTTTCGATTTATAAAATAAATTAAAAATGTTTATCTATAACATACGTTTATTGTATTATTAATTTTAAAATTTGTGTTGACCTAATTATTGAAAGTGTTTAAAAACAGAATCTTTCGCTTTTACATTTGCACTTAATTTTCTACAATTGTTCTAACCATGACGGTGTTTTGTAATGAGTTATCTGAAATTATATATTGGGAACACACGACAGAAAATAGATTAAATAAGTTTTGCTTCGATTGTTCAGTGTCTGATTAAGTTACAATGGGCGAGTTAAATGTAATATTAAACTGTAACAGCATTTTATGTTTCTTTGGATGATTTCGGAGACCGTCTATGTGTGCTATTAATTATGACATAGCAATACAACTCATGGCCTACACAGGGTTTAAGTTAAGCATATTTATGTGGACAAAAAGCAATCAAAAAAGAGACTGTGGTAAACTTGGGGACCACAACAAAAGGATGAGGCTTGCAAGCCTTTGAAGGATTATGTGTCAAACTACATATCTGAATGAAGCTTAACATTTATGACAAACATTGATGACATTTAAATTCATGTAGACTAAATTAACTATAACTATAATTACGCAACATTTTTATATCACTTATATATGATTTGACATAAGCTAAAATCAGACCTTTCGGCTTCGATGTTGTTAGGATGAGCAGTGCGCTTTGTGCGTGTGCTCATTTTGCAGTATCCATACAGTTTAGTTATAAGTACTGATATATGTGTATATATATATATATATATATGTATGTATTATAAAGCGTTGCCTTCTACACTGTTTTTTCACATGTGTTTTTACATTAACTCATCAAAATAAGTTGAACTTTGATTAAGCAATTTCTCCTTGGTTTCTCCTTGTAAGTTGAAATGACTTATACAGGCAATTTCATTAAACTTAAAGATTTAAGGCAGCAGAAAATGTTTTACAGTGTAAATAAATACTCTTTTTCCATCTATCCACTTATGCACATCTGAACTGGTTCTCTAAAATAATCCTATCGCGAATAACCACTATGGTCAAGATACTGCCCGGATTTCAATACAAAGTGCAATGTTCTAAACTAATAATTAATACTTCTTTAACCAATGCATGGGATAAAGAGGGCTTGTGTGTCCAGTTCTGGAGTTGGGCTCAGGCATCATTGTTATTAAATTATTGATTCCTACTGCTGTTTAGTATTTAAAGAAAATGTAATTCATGATGTTGAAACCATGAATTACATTTGGTTCCTTGATTTACATTTGGATATTTGGACAACTTATAAAGATGTATAAATGTGCTGTATTCCTTTCTCTGCTTGTCCTTTCAGTGTTAAGCCATATCAGTGGAAATATAGTCTATTAGTGCTCCAGGAGACAACAGGATAGGGACACTGAAGTACTCTCTAGATTAATGATGGACAGAACAATCATTCTCAGACTTTCTTTCCACACCCTCTTCAGACAACAGGCCTCACACCAGAGTCATAATGCCTCTGTGTCTTTCTAATGCTGGCTCTATTCTCCTCCCTTCCCTGTACTCAATTTCTCAATCTCTGTATTGCTCTCTATTTCTGCAATGCTCTTTAAGAGTGACTCACCAGTGTGTTCATAAGATTGTATCTAAGCACATTGTGTCCTAGAAATGAGATTGTGAGTCAAAGCCATGTAAACTTTGAGCAGTTTACCCCACAGTGATGATAAGAAGACTATAGCAGCACATCCAGGGTCACATCCTGTCTATGGTCTTTATCCAAGCTTCATGACCTCTTGCTAAATTTATCAACTTATCCCACAGTTAAGTAAGGGTAAATGTGCCTTCAGTTGGTTATCGTTGCAAAACAACCCCCTGAGAGTTGAAGCAGAATGCTGTGATTAATAAATCCAATATTCTAAAGAGTCATGTAATAATGTTGAATTGTTTTCTGTGAACAGGCTTTAGGTTTTTATCAATATGCAAAATAGAGGTTAAAAAGTTGTATGTCCAGTATGACTATATGTGCACATGAGTTTTTATTTGGACATGGTTAGTCTCCACTGAAGACACATTCAACATGTCTCTTAGCCCAGAGACAGAGAGATGCAGTGTGTCTGAGAAAATGTCAATGGATGTTGAATCAAACCCATGAAACAGCCGTGAAAGAAGGTGCAAAGACAACAGAAAAGAAAACAGAAGGATAAGGTAGCTCTCTAAAGATTTCCTTTGTTATATATTAAGTGTTGTGAAAAAGAAATGTGCACTTGCCATCAGACAAAAGACAACCAACATCAGGGGAGTCAGAAGATAAAGGAAATACTTCAAAGGGTAGAAATGAAGTGAAAAACAGAAACCTGCCTAAAACTTGCTCAAATAGACCAATTAGAGCAGACTATTGCTCACTTTTATCCTATGAGCAGTCAACAGGCCTTGAAGGATGAATGTCTATGACTATCTTTACATGTCCACAACCTGTTTTCTGTTTTTATTACTTAATCAAGAAGATAAGATTGAGAAAATCCCAAAAAGTTGTTTTATAACAGCTGGGAAGCATTATGACAATGGTAGTTAATGCATTTATCTGGTGGGAGGAAAGCTTTACAAACCTAACTGGAGACTGATTATGACACCTATTTAGTACTAAACAAGTGTTGCAGAAAACTGTAGGCCTACTATTAGGCCTATTTAATGGATGGTGGTAATGGTGGTGTGTGTCAGGGCTAATCTCATGTTTTGCAGGGTACAAAATAAGGATATACACACTATGGACTTTCTGCCATGCAAACGCAATATTTGAATGAACCAGTGATTGTGCCAGTTAATATGCAGGTTCTGCACAAACTAATAATAATTTAGATTAATATTTGGGCTAAATATGCTCAGATTTTCTGAATTTCACCATGCTGTCCAGCTAAATACACAAAGTGTGACACACTTTGATAGAAGTGAGCGCAGTCAGGAGAGCCATCTTCTGAAAGAGGGCACTAAGCTTGACTGACTCAAGGGGCTCTAAAATGGGTCTCCTAAGAGCCACAAGGACCAAGGAGAGATCCCAAAATGGTATTAGTCATGTCCTTGGGGGATTCAACCTCTTAGCGCCTCTAAGGAATCTGGTTATCAGATCATGCTTACCTAAGGATTTCCCATCCAGTGTAATGTGATGTGCCACAATAGCAGCCACGTACACCTTCAGTGTGGACAGAGACAACTGTCTCTCCAACCTCTCCTGTAAGAATGTTAGTATGGATCTGATGGGGCATGTCTGTGGGTGTTCCACATGAGAATAACACCGGCCCATGAAAAAACGCCACTCTAAGGCATAGAGCTGCTTGGTGGAGAGGGCTCTAGCCTGAGTGATAGTGTCTACAAACATCATTGGCAGGTCACCCAGGTCTTATGTGTCCCATCTAGGGGCCATGGGTTTCCACAGGTCTGACCTCAGGTGCCATATCATGCTCTTCCCTTGGGAAAGAAGGTCCTTCCTCAGCAGAATCTCAGGGAGGGACTGTTTAAAGAAGCATGAGCTGTGAAAACCAAGTCTGGTTGAGCCAAAGACGGGTCATCATCTGGTCCTGAGTCTGTGCTATTATATTATATGTGCTATTATACAATAATATTTGCATAGGCCCCCGGCGCCAGCTGTGCACCAGAGCATCCATGCTGAGAGGAGACTCAGTCCATGTGAGGGTGGAGTTGCCACTTTCCATTCAACATAAGCTACCACGAGATTGCGTATTGCGTCCTCCTCGGTTGCCCTGGTTATGTGTGGCACACAGATATGTTAACCCTTTGCTGACACCTAAAACCCCAATTGGTCTAAATGTCTGAGAACCAGATCCCTGTGTGCACACAGCTGCTCTTAAGATTGGGACAAAAGTCTTCCTTAATAGGTAGAGGGAAGTCTCTGCAACTTTTGTAGAGATGCGGGGGAGCAGGAAAAAACTGAAGGTGAGGACACAGTACTGAAAGGTCAACCTTCGAAAGCAAACAGAAGAAACAGTTTGTATGTAGGTAAAATCGAAATATGAAAGTACATGTCTGTCAGGTCCATGATTGCGAACAATCCAAATATTGTACACATCTCAGAATGTGTTCCATTAGCATTTTAAAGGGGAGTCTGTGAAGAGTCTGGTTCAGGACGTGCAGATTTAGAACTGGCCGCAACCCACCACCTTTCCTGGGAACAATAAAGAGCTGTTAAACCCCGCCTCTATCTCAGCTGTTAAAACTGGCTTAATTGCAGCCTTCACCAGAAGGACCTAAAATTTATCATGTAGCACTACTGCACTCCCGCTTGATGATGCAGAATCTGGGCAGGCACCTGGCAAATTGAATAAAATCATCAAGCTGTATCATCCTGATAAGCCAGTGCGACAAGTTGTGGAGTGAAAGCCACACATCCAAACACAGTACCAAAGGCTGCAATGGAACAACAAATGTGCCCAAGACAGGGCAGTGGACCACGCAGCAACACTCTTGGAGGGTGAGGAAGCAATGCGTCCTTGCAAGCCCTAGGTGGTTGAGATGCTGCCTATGATGTTGAGGGAGTCGGCTGAGTAATCACGGGGGCTGCTTTGGCAAGGAGCCGATGGGGGGATATGCCTCTGGAATCTGTATACTGGGTATAACCACACTAAGTATAACCATGCCGTGACAGAATGTGCTTAATCACCTCCTTCTAATTCTTCACCATCAGGTGAGACCACCCTTGTCCAGTACTTGTAATGCCTCCAAGAGGCTGTTTCCTGGCTGTTGCAAGGCAACATCAGAGGCAGAGATCGTGGCCATCAGTGGGAGAGAGGTACTAACCACACCCAGAATAACACGCACGGAAACATAATAAAACATAATAATATTTACACTGTGTAACTCTTTGCAATTATCCGTGCAGGGGGAGAGAGACCACTGAGTTGTGAGTGATGCACGTCGTCTCCCTGAATGACTGGGGATTTCTTATTGCTGTTTTACTTTATAGACCAATTATTTTTGGCATTTTTTAATAAGAAGCAGAGTGATTGACCTCCCAAGGTTGAATCCCTAGTGCCACTACATTGACACAATGTCAAAGGAGTAACAGAAGGGGAACAAATGTTCATAACATCACACATTGAAAATTGAACCTGTTGAAGAATAAGAGCCATCATTATAAGCGCCATCCAAGCAGTGCTTTTGCTTTTAGGCATAACAGAAGTTGTGTTTGTATGTGTGTTGAAATGTAAACATGAGTAAACAAAATAAAAATGTAGAGTTTATCACATATTAATGCTCTACTATTTAGAGGATTAATTTGGATTACATTTGTTAGTTTTAGTTTGAAGATTCTCTGCCATTTTAGTATTATTGTAGTACCTTGCCCAGAGTAAAGCTCCCACTTAATGTTGAACTAAACCCAGTGAATTTGATGGACCTACTTTAGCAGGTTATGAGATATATATATATATATAGGTCCTAAGCACTCAAGAATGTATAATGCTTCGGACCAATGTCAGTTTAGAGATACAATGTTTTTGTGTGGTAGCGTGGAAGATAATGCAGATGAATAAAATGTCTCTTAATAGCCTATAAAATGATGGCACAGTCTTTTAAAGTGGACAAACTAAATTGATATAATGGTATGGGGGCGGTCAAGGGCCAGCAGGCTTTTGATAGAAAATTACTTAACACAGCTTCAATGGCACTATTTGATTACTTATTTGGCCCAGTGATACAACTGTGCATAATTAAATAGCTATGCATTAGCCACTGCTGGTGCCATGTGTAAAGAATTTAATCCAAATACGGAACTGGTTTATTTGACCTCACATCTCTCATTTTCTGTGCACTTTATCACAGTTGGCATCATTTTAGAAACAAGGACATTAATAAAAAAAACATATATTCCACACCAGGTGGCACTGTCTATAAAGCCCTTTTGTCAACTTTTGCAACTAAACTTATGCCAGTCAAAACTAAACCTATGCCATTAAGGTAGACGTCAGATACAAAATAGAATTTTTAAGGTTTAAGCTTTTGGTTTTACAATTTTACAATTTAACACTGTGTATTTGAGATGTCACTTAAAGCCTTTAACCTGTGCTTACAAAAGGAAAAAATACTGTCTTTCTCATAATGTTAATATTTAAAGGCCGGACACAAAGGCTCTTTCCATGAATTTATGGCCTATGCAGTAAGATAAAACAAAAGAGTGAGAGTCAAAAGAGATCATCCCCAGAGGGCATAAAAACCCAACACCAAAAAGGCATGTGCACTCATCAAGTGACAGAGGAATGTGTGTGTTGATTCCACTGGTGTAGGACAGTAGTGATAAAACAAGAGGAGATAGGAGAAGAAGAACTTCAAGAGTCACGCTGTCATGATATGAGCACACAAGTACGGTGGACAAACATGCAGTCCTTTGGAGAAGGCCTAAGAGAGGATGTGCTATCTTAATTAGGACAGAGAAACCTTTTGACAGGTCATAACTCTAGATACCACCATGCATGTCATTCTGTCTGATTTGTCATTTAGGATATTTTTTAGAAGATTTACATGAATCTACAGCCACCACTTTTAACACTACAACCAATTCCCGATGGATAAAATCATCCATCATAAAATGTATAAATGTAAAACATTCGTTTTTTGTTGAAAATCCTGCTTCACAGGTAAATATGTAACATTAAGGATACTCCGCATTAGACATTCTACTATAAGTAACTTTTCAATTACATTGTCAAATGTTCAATTACATTTGCAGCTACGCCAACTAACTCTAACTCTCTCTATTAACAGACTATTTGGTAAGGAATATTGCTAGTAGATGGTCAGTAGAATGTCCACAGTCAGTAAAATGTCTGTTGAGGGACTATCAAAATAGTGTTGGCAGATATTACGCAGACAGTCTAGAAAGTCTGATAGTTAACGTTGACAAGCAGCTGCAGAGTTACTTACACTTAGTAAAATGTCTAAAGTGGTCTATCAAAATAGTGTTACCAATATTATTATCAGAAGAGTTAAGTACCTTCAATTGTTTTTCTAAATTTGCATGACAGTAGTTGAGGACAGGGCTCCAGTACATATTTTCATTTAAGATTTAAGTTAACAGTTTCTACATTCACCCCTCTTATTTTATAATAACGTCTTTTACAATAATAGATGTTACATATATGAATATTTAACTGTTCATACAAACAACTACATAAAATAAACATTAGTATTTCATAGTCATTAGTTTATATCATATTAGTTTATCATATCATAGTCATTAGTTTTAAGTAGTTTTGTTTGTGGTCAGAAGGAAACAAATGCATACGTGGAGAGAGAATAAATGAATGAATAAAAAAGAGACTAAAAATGCACAATGGTTGGAGGAGTGTGGGTCTTTGCTGTAAAAGTTTATCCCTCTGGCACCATTATATAAGCATACATATGGGACAATGGGAATAGAAGACGACACTTTAAATGACATTATTATAAAATGCAATACTCCTGGAATAATCCTTTATTGAATTTGGTCCCATGATCCAAGATGATTTTCCTGGTTCCCTAATCCATCAAGGGGAAAATATTAAAAGATAGGACTCAACTGGCATTAGAATGGCTCTCAGTCTTTACTTTCATTATTTTGAATTAGGGTGCTGCTGGGGGAGAGCCTCTTAATGAGAATTACAATGATTCAGTGGCCTCAACCTGCCTTCTGACAAGTGAAATATTAACTCCTCAGTCATAGCTGTCTGAATTAAAATACTTGGGAGCTGTGGATGTGCTAAATTAAATTGGCCTTTTATGTTACTTACGCAGCTGACCCCCTGTGGGGCTAGAGAAGCAAGAGCAATATCGGTCAATGTATATGACAGAAAGACAAACTGCTGCTGTGGGTCATAGAGAAACATTCTTCACCTGCTCAGCAGGTGTTTTTGCAGTGCATCAGCTCAAACCTTGGACTAGATCTCGTTCTTTTTGACCCCTTTTCCAAATTGTGCTGTACTTGTGCCAGAACAACTGCAAACATGTCCATTACACGATTTCCCATCTGTTTTCTGCAGGTTTAAGGAAGTAGGGCTTGGACAATTTTTATTTTTATATTTAAAAATACCCTTAAGTATTTTTTTTTGTGGAAACGTTGGCACCCTGTTATGACAGCACACCTAGACATCTGTTCACACCTTGACATTTAATGTGTACATCTGTCACACCGTCACACTCACCTGACCCTGGACCAGTCTCCACCGAACGCACGCAATCACCCGCACCTGATTCAGCACCAGTCACGCGCTCACAATCACCGSACTACTAGCACCTGGTCACAATCAGCAGCTCCCTTTTAAAAAGATCGCTCAGCCATTCCTTTGATGGCTGAGCTCAAGGTTGATACGTTCTGTCAGTCCTGGATCATCTGCCTGCTTGTCTACTCGCGTGCCTGTTTTGGAAGAACAAACTTTGTCTGCCTTCATTCTCCAACGAATGCCAGAAAGATTGA
>JAZGTI010001112.1:0-19533 GCA_036877585.1 Botia kubotai | reverse complement strand
GCGCCGCTTCAGGTCACGTCCTTTGTTCTCCCTCAGGATCTCACTCGGCCAGCTGGGGTCCGGGGTCAAAAGCGTCGAAAAGTGAGTACATTGTATACCAATAGAAATAAGAGAATCTCTGGTGTAATGAATGTGCTCCGTGGTGAGAATTGTGTTGGTATGTGTGTCACTAAACTTAGTTTAAAAAACCAAAACAAATAAAAAGTGGTAAGAGCAGTCGTGACGGCAGCCGACCTCACCGGCGCCATCTTGGTATCTTGAGCATACTCAAAATAGTATAAATGGCACGTTTGACTCTGAACATCTATATGAAAGACTACACCAAACTTGACTGTACACCGGCTCCTCATCAATAATGGCGAATCTCTTTAGTTGATGACTGCATGTTTCATCACAATGCTAGTCCAGAGACACGCGAGAACCAATGAGATTCTGCAAGGGTATAATAGAATAGGATGAAAAAATAATAGACTATAAGCTCAGTTAAAGTTTTTTTTCTTTAATGTGCCCACTGAAGTAATTAAAACTCTATTTTAATTTAATGCTAATTAAACAGAATACTCTCCACTTTTATAACACATTTAAAACTATTCTGCAGAATTCCACAGATTTCTCCAAACTTTTCAGAGCAGAAATAGCAAAAACAGTCTGCTCTTGAGTAAAGACTAATTGAAAAGTTACCTAATTAGTAAAAAAGTTACCTGTCTTTGTAATAAGAAGGCATATCTTTAACAAGATGACAAAAGATGACAAAAGAGCAGAACAAGTTGATTCTATATAAAAGCACGAGTGTTCCAAGGATTTAATTGAGGGAGCACAATGTTTTTTAAATAACCAATAAAACATCTTGGGAAAATGACTTTATAAAGTTATATAAAAATATAGTTTGTTATTCAAACATGCAAAAACAACATGAAAAAATCCTAAAGATTTGTTAGTTGTGTTCAATGTGCAGGATTATTAATAGATAAACAGAAATGATGTGGTGGACCTTTGTTTGCTTTTACGTAAAATTTGTAAATTTTTATACTAATTACACAAAAATGCTCCTCGTACAAAGTTAATTTGTTTTTTTATTTTGTCACAACCTAATGTGTTCAACCAACTAATTTGATCCATTTGAGTTGGAACTACATGAATGTTTAATGTTGTGTTAAGGTAGTATTGCTTTTAATTTCCCAGCATGCTTTGAATGGAACTATGAGTAATGAGTAAATTTAGTGCTATTTTGTGTATTTTTGAGCAAGATGAAAGATAAAGAGACATTTTAGTGTTTATTGTTCTGTAATGATTGGATTCAGAAGAGTTGTATGTTTCCTATAAGTTTTACACTCATTCGTTTTACACTCATTCATTTTACACTTATTCATTTTAAAAACTCAACTTGGCTGCCAAAGTCATTTCAACTTACCATTTCTAATCTTGACTTGTGTTAAGTTGTTGCAACTTATAGTTTAAATATTTCCTAACTTATTTTTATAAATTACGCCCATCACAATTTAAAATATTAAGTTGAAATTACATTTATCCAGTTGTGTGGAAATGGTTGTTATAATTTTTATGTTAAATAAGTTAAAGTTTATAAGTTTTAGGTTTATAAGTTAAATCAACAACCCTTTGTGAACAGTTTCTCAAGTTATATTTCTCTCCCCTGACAACAGTTTTCAGTGACTGAGTGCATTATCTAAAATTAAATTTGTTAAATTGAAATATACAAGCATACATAATATAATACAGAACAATGAATGGCTGTATTCATTAGACTTGCAGTTGTAATTACATCAGTGTGTGTGGAATAAAAATGTTGGACAGAGGTGTGGCATTGGTAAAGAGCAATCTTGTAAAAGATTTCTTTTGTCTAATCCAGGAAAGTTTTTGTTTTTGCTGGATTAGACAGTCTATAGTAATCTGTATTTGTGTTCTTATGGGTGGTGACAAAAGTGTGACAGAGCAAATTAATGGTGCTCTGATTGTTGCAGCTGTAATTGTCCAGGGTTCGGTAGCGTGGGTTTGACCTTAGCTACGTTGTCATTTCACATCTTTGCTGTTGGATAAAATTTTCTTTTTGGGTGTGAGGTTTATAATCAAAAATGATATGCTTCAGTAGAGCAGATAAATTGTGTCAAACACAGCTGGGCTGGCAGGCCTGCATCCGGCCACCACAGAGCTAAATTGATGGTTGTTGCACTGGCAAGGATGAGAAAAAGAGCCCCTTCACTCTACTGTATGACATGAATAGAGTTCTAGGTGCTGCCTAGTTTCTCACCTTGTCCCCCACCACTCCTCCTGCACCACTAAGCAACAGCTGGGCATGAGAAAGCACAGATGTAGTAAAAATACTTGTATTTTCAGAACTGTAATGAGCAACGCATACAAAGCTTATTTTAACCATGATCTTGAGCTAGTTTGTAAAAGCAGAAGCATTTGTCTGGGTAAGATGAGCGTGTCAATGCTGCCTGAACACATAAAAATAAAGGCATTCTAAATTACATATACAGAAAACATATATCAGCATATTTGATGATTTAGGTTATCAGCTAGCTTTTACAGTTTATTCCTTCATGTTTTTATATATGTGGGTTAATGACAAGAATTTTAAAAGGCTTTATACATAACATTAAAGCCAAACCTCTTTCCATTAAACACTATTCTTTCACCACGTTGAAAGTCATGTAATGCATTTAATATTATCCAAACTACACAGTGTTGTGCAAATAACTTTTTTAAACATCTGTAATACCTTTATTTTTATTTTTTATAAACAGTCTTCCAGGTGTTTTTGAAATTTACTTATCAATCTATTTTAAATCCCATTTATTTTTTTATTGTAATAGGAATATATATTAGCATATTATTTAAGTAATTAATATTACAGGTGCAGATATTAAATATAGCATTAGGAATAAAATTTAATTATGTTAAGGTTAATTATGTTTAGATTCCAACTTAAACATTTAGGGATCACATAAATTGTATTTTGTTTTTAATTAGTACTGCCCAGAATAAGCATATAATTTGGGTACAATAAAATCCACAAGACACAATTTTAACTCAATTTACACAAATAACAGATCAATAACAGTTTTTATGGTTTGTGATAGTTGTTCATGAGTTCCATGTTTTCTTAAGCCATTAAACTGCCCACTGTTCTACAAAAAAATTCTTTGCGCTTCCAAGCGTATATTCACTGCCTGGCTAAAACGTCATAACATTTATTTCCATCTAGAGTTGCATAAATGTTTTCCTAAAACTTTGTCCCAAAGACTTTTAATAGGGTTAAGTTAGACCTTTGTGGGGACCAATTCATATGAGATTTATTTAAATGGACAACTATATTGGCCAGGTAAACATATTTAATAACAGCATAACTTTCTTTGTAAATAGTTTGGAAGTGGACAGATGATATTTTGGTGTAATTTTGATAACCCTAAAATGCTACAGTGATGGACAATCTACCGTCTACAATCTACATACCAATACACAAAAATATGCAAACCTCTGATCAACACACTGTAAAATCCAATTAGTTAACCATACATTACATTTACATTTAGTCATTAAGCTGACGCTTTTATCCAAAGCGACTTACAAATGAGGACAAAGAAGCAATTTCAACAATAAGAGGCAACAATGAATAAGTGCTATAGACAGGTCTCAGGTATTTCAACACAGTATAAGAAGGCAACAAAGGCATTTTTTTTTTAAATGAAAGAAGTAGAAGTGGCGGTGTGTTAGTTAATTAGTTAGTTAATTAATTAGTAGGAAGTGAAAATGAAATAGTTGAGTTTTTAGTCGTTTCTTGAAAACAGCTAATGACTGGAGTTCATTCCACCAACTGGGCAGAGTGAAAGTAAGAGTCTGGGAAAGTGTTTATTTCCCTTTTTGGGATGGTACCACCGATTGCGTTAAAAAAAAAAATATTTATTTATTTTTTATATAGCGCTTTTTACAATGTTACATTGCTTCAAAGCAGCTTTACATATAAAAAAAAGAATAAAACACAAAACAAATGTCAGATTTATACCACCAATAGTACCATGAACTACACACAACATGCAAAAGTAAAATACATACACACATAAATACACACACATACATAACCCTGAGCTAAGTTAGACTCCATCTCAGTACATGCTTGGTGCCAGCATAGTGCAAAAACCCCATCATGCATTGTGGCATGAATAAATGATATAACTGTCTTACTCTTTTCTTCTTTATTTTTGCTGTTGTTTTTGTTGTGACAGTAGCAGTTTGTTTTGTGATGTTCAAAGTTGATCTGAATTTTTTTTTAATGTCAATATTATTGGGGTTTACACAAATCATCATCAACGTTAATCTCAGTATGACTTTGTCATTTCATAATTTTATTACCGACAGCCAAATATCATAAAGTTATTTAGCTGATGTACTTCTTTATTAATCTCTTTTTATAATGCACAAGTTAAATTAAAACAAGTTTATAATGCACAAGTTAAATTGAAGTTAAAGCTGAATGCACGCAAGTCTAAAGTCGCAAACTAAAGGAAACACTAACCACCATAATGATGACTTCAAACAAAACCTTTCTACAGTGTACTTAATTAATTTAAGTTAGCGTCACTAAAAAAATAATTAAATTATTTAATGTTTATTTGGTCCCATTAGTTTATGTTTCATTAGGTCCCTTTGTTAATGCTGATTTTGACAATATGTCATTTTTCATAAATGTGCCTGTCCGCTATATTGAAGAAGCAGGTTTTATCGCTACCCCTTCTACAAATTTTGTCCAGTTTTGTCCAAAATCCAATAAAAAGATCTTTGGACTAAGCCCCACAGAATGACTGAACAGATTTTTGATATTCCCTACTGTTGGTCAAAGTTTAATGTGCATGTGTTTGTTCTCCTATGCTAGTTAGCTTGGCTTGCTAATTGGTTAGCATGCTTAGTTGCTATTCTTGGCTACATGCTGGGCTTAAAAGTCATTATATATCACAAGCACAACATATTTTCCCCATGTTGCACATGCTTGGGCTCTCATGTTATTAATTATGTTAAATTATGTAACATGTCCTTCAAGCCCACCAGCACTTTACCTTGTTCATCACGCTTAGAAAATTCTTACGCAAGCATTGACTCTTCTCTCACTTGTGCAATTGCATGTTGTGAACTTTACAGGAATGAGGCAATGACACCATCTTCTGGAAAAATAATGCAGGTGCACCCAAAATTCTATTATGCTTTTGATAATGCTGTTCTGCCCCATTTTACTGATACTGATACTTTGGGGGCCCTAAGCAAATTTTAGAATGACACACCATAACTAGGAAAGCTTAAACAGTGCAAAATCAGTTCATTCAAAAGAGTTTAACAAAGCAAGAGCTTAAAAGCTTTCCTGTAGCTCAGTGGTTAGAGAATGGCGTTAACAATGCCAACGTCATGGGTTCGATCACAGGGATTGCACATACTTAATGTATAGTGATCAATGTGTAGTATAATGCAATGTAAGTTGCTTTGGATAAAAGCGTCTGCCAAATGCCTAAATGTAAAAGCAGAACACCACAAGTGGTAGTGTAACAGACAAAAACTTTGTAATTGTAAATTAATATTGAAAAAAATAGGATTGTGAAGAGCAAATAAAAAGGACACCAACATTCTAATTACATATTGACAAAATAAATATTACATACTTTTACAAAACACTAAAACATTTCACAGCAGTGAAAATTAACATTATATTGTAACCTGGTAAAATGAATCATGCCATCAAAGCATCTCCTGTGGTTGCCAAGCCCTGCATTAGCTAAATCATCTACATTAGCTAAACTATAAAAGAAAATATACTAAAAAAATATATATTACTAGTTTCAAGATTATAAAATCAAAAGTAAAAGTGTTAAATTCAAACTAGCAGTGTGAAAATGAACACTTTTTCAGTGTTTATATAGGTCCACACTAAATCGAGTTAAATTTACTGTGTTAGTTTTTATACACAAAGTGTGGAAAAAACAATGTAAGTGTTTAAAGTTAATATCATTATTGTGCTTTTTCCATCCTCATTTACACCAAGCAAGTGTTAAAATTACACTAAATATATTGATAGTTTAACCAGTAATAGTGTTTATATGTCCAGATCAAGGTAATTAAATGCAATATACACTTGATTAAACTACATTCACTCAACAATTAAAAGCCAAGCCACTGTATCAGTTTGAATTTTATTTTCGAAAAAATCTCAAACCAACATAAATGAAGGAAAAGAACAATATATATTTACCATCATCTAACCCATATAGGCTCTGTAGATCAAAAGACCTGTAGAACTTCACACTATCGGTGTAACGAAGAGTCATACTGGGTCGGATCCATCTGCAGTATTTTATTATCACAATCAACAGGCAAGATCAGTAAGAGCAAACAGGTATAACGTAGGCTAGGCAAAAGAGTAAACATGAGGCAGGCGTAGGTCGAGACAGGCAGCAAACAATCCAAAACGTTAAGACAATCCAAGGTACAAAGGCAGACAGCAAACAATTGACAATGAGAGACAATCCAAATCATACACGAGAAATACACCAACAATAAACAGGGACAAATACTCAGTAATAATGCCAGGGCAAATCAAGACTTCGCAATGTGTAACTGAAAATGTCCAGTTTATATAGGAAGTGATGAATGAGACGCAGGTAATGAATCAGGAAGTGATCAGTCCAGGAAAGTGCATTCCGGGATTTGGAGTCCATGGTAATCCGCTCAGTACTCTGGTGACGGTTTCCTCTGGTGGCGCCGCGGAGGAGAGGCCGCGTAACAGAGTCCCCCCCTGCAAGCGGCTCCTGACGTGAGGAAGCGGACGACGCCTGGTTCGAACACGGGGACGATGGGCCGGTCTTCCCGGATGATTCCGGTGGAATTCTTCCTCACTGTCAACCACGATCGGGGGGGTCTGTCCACTGGGTGTCCTCAGCCTCTCCAACCGGACCACCAGCGGGTTTCAGGAGGGACATGTGAAAAGTAGGAGATATACGGTAATTAGTTGGTAAACTTAATCAAAAAGATACTGGAGTGATTCTTAAATAGACCAACATAGCTGGGGCTTAATTTCTTACAAGGAAGTTTCAGAAGTAGATCTTTGGTGGATAGCCATACCCATTGGCCGGGAACGTACTTGGGACCAGTTCTGCAATGAACATTTGCTTGTAATGTCTGTCTTCTGACAGCATGTAGTAGATGCGTATGGGCTCTGTCCCAGACCTCCTCACTTTTCTTTAGCCATTCGGTTACTGAAGGAAGCTCCGTTGGTTTACCAGACCAGGCGAATAGAGGAGGTTGGAACCCAAGAATGCATTTGAAGGAGGTTACTCCGGTATATGGTTTGATTAACGAGTTCTGTGCATATTCTGCCCACATCAAAATCTGCTCCATTCCGTCTGTTGTTCCTGACAGTAAGACCTGAGAAATCGGGTGACTTGGATTGGGGGTGATAACTGGACGTAAGTCTAATGTTTACTCTAAGGTTCTTAAAAAAAGTAGACCAGACTCTGGACGTGAACTGGGGTCCTCTGTCTGAGACAATGTCCTCGGGTAACCCGTAAAATCTAAAAACGTTATTGCATAAGAGTTCTGCTGTTTCTAGTGATGTGGGGAGTTTGGGTAGCAAGATGAGTCTGCATGCCTTTGAAAAACGGTCAATTATTGTCAGTATGGTAGTGTTGCCCTGGGAGTATGATATCAGGTATCTAAACTAGGAGAGTCTGGACTAATCCATTGGCTCTGGATTAGAGAGTGTGGGAATATCATCAGTTTGCCGTGACAGGGAGTCCGCTTTAATATTCTTTGAACCAGGTCAGGTAATTGACAGTGAACTAAAAGTGTGTGAAAAACAGGGCTCACCTAGCCTGTCGTGGGTTGAGCCTCTTGGCGGTACGCAAATATTCTAATTTTTTTGTGATCAGTAAGTACTGTGAACAGATGAGAGGCCCCCTCGAGCCAGTGCCTTCACTCTTCGAGAGCTAATTTCATGGCTAAGTGTTCCCGGTTACCCACATCATAATTACACTCAGCTGAGGAAAGTTTACGCAAAAAAAAGGCACATGGATATAATTTGGAGGGTGAACCATATCGTTGAGAGAGAATGGCGCCAACCCCCGTGTTGGAGGCATCTACTTCTACTACAAATGGAAGACCGGGATCGGGGTGTTTCAGAATGGGGGCTGACGTGAATCGTCTCTTTAGTTCTTGGAAGGTGGATTCTGATTGCGACCATTTTAGTTTATTTGGTGTTTGCTTTGTTAGTGTGGTCAATGGAGCTACTATTGAACTAAAGGCTTTGAATAAAGCGTCTGTAGGAGTTTGCAAAGCCTAGGAATCTTTGTAATTCTTTGACTGTTCTGGGTTGGGGCCAGTTAGCTACAGCTTCTACCTTGTTCTCATCCATGGCAACGCCTTCTGGGCTAATTACATAACCTAAAAATGAAGTACTGGGGCTATGAAACTCGCACTACTGTTTTACAAACAATTGATACTCACGTGTTCTTCTAACGAGTTGGAGTAAATTCGTTTGTCATCTATATAAACAATGACCTATCTCTCAAGCATATCCCTGAACACACCTTTTATAAATGATTGAAATACTGAGGGGCTGTTGGCGAGGCCGAAAGGCATAACTAGGTACTCATAATGCCCTGATGTAGTGGAAAAAGCGGTTTTCCACTTGTCCCCTTCTCTAATCCTGACTAAATTGTAGGCGCTGCGTAAGTCGGGTTTTGTATAGATCTTGGCCTGTCGAAGTTGCTCTAAGGCGGCTGGTACTAGTGGCAAAGGATACCAGAATTTTATGGTTACATCATTTAGGGTTTGATAATCAATACAAGGCCTTAAACCTCAATCCTTCTTCTTAACAAAGAAAAACCCCCGCTGAAGCTGGAGAGTTTGAGGGTTGAATGAAGCCCTTTTCTAATTCTTTCTTAATATAGGATTTCATGGCCTCTGACTCTGGTTGTGACAACGGTAAGATGCGACCCTCGTGGGATTCAGTACCGGGCTTAAGCTCAATAGCACAATCAACAGATCCATGTGGGGGTAACTCGGAAGCCTTTTTCTAACTAAAAACCTCTAGGAAATCTCTATATTCTGGGGGAATGTTTTCGCTAGAGGGCTTTGAGCTGAAGGCTAGTGTAGGGTTTTTGTGGACAGGTTTAACCTTCTGAAGGCACTGTAGAAAACAGTTGGTACCCCATTGCTTCAACTCTCCCTCTTTCCAGGAGATAATAGGTTCATGCTGCCATAACCAGGGGGGACCTAGGATAACTGGATGATGAGAAGAAGAGATAATGTAAAGTTGTAACACTTCTTGATGAATGCTGCCAATTTCTAATCTGATGTTCTCCGTTAATTGAGTTCTCCCTCCTTCTCCTAATGGTCTCCCGTCTAACGCCTCCACTGTTAAAGAACAATTAGATGAATACAAAGGTATATTATGTTTTTGAACAAATTCCTTGGATATGAAATTGCTCGCTGCACCAGAGTCTATTAGGGCCATAGTACTCAGAGTCTGGTCTGCTAATAACAAAGTGACTGGTAATGTTATGTTGGAAGGTTTTTCAAAAGCAATGGAGTTCACACTCACCCCTAGACAGTTGGTTCGCAGTCGAACTGGACAGGAGGCTTTGAGGTGACCGGGCTCGCCGCAGTAGAGGCAGAGGTGATTCTGAATCCGCCTAGTTCGTTCTTCCTGGGTCAGGTGAGTGAACCCCAGTTGCATAGGTTCAGCCTGCTGAACATTTCTTGGAAAATGCACAAGGTTTGATCTACGAGATTGTATTAGATTATCTAATTGGATTGTCAGGTCAATGAACTCGCTGAGGTTTCTACCCTCGTCCTTACAGGCGTGTTCGGACTGGAGTTCCAGGTTGAGACCCCTACGGAAAAGCAGTTTCAGAGTATCTTCCACTCAGTTCGTTTGAGCTGCTAACGTCCGAAAAGTTAAAGCATACTCCAAAGCTGATTGCTTTCCTTGAACCAGGGTTAGTAGCTGTTCTCCGGAAACTCATACCTCCTGGTGACGGTTCCCTCTGGTGGTGCGGCGGAGGGGAGGCTGGAGCCTCCACCATAACAATTGGCTTTGACAAGTTTACCCAACCCACAGTATCTCTATACTTAAAATGCATGATGATGCTCTGATAAATGTTATGTGAAAAGTCAATAAAATACAAATAAAATACGACAATAAAATACAGTGTTGTTGTCCATCATCTCTTCTTCTTTGGCAACATGGTCCACCCATTTCAATTGAACACATTTCCAGTCGAGCACGTTTTGGGTTCTTCCTTGATGAAGTTTTAAGGCACCAGGAAATTATCCGTTCCCTTTTCCTGATCGTAGAAATGTTCCTGCCATGTAAGACAACCTTTTGCTAAAATCTGAAGCAAGTTTCATTTAATAAACTGGAATTAAGCTTTACTACAAAAAACAACATCACAAATCTCCAAATCATAAAATGGTAATGAAAATATGTAGATATCTAACTAGACATGTTAAAGGTACATTGAGACATTGTTTTTACGTAGACCCTTTGAAGAAAATCTCTCAGGTCTTTCAGAGAAAGATAAAGAGTAACATGCTGCTTACGGATGAAGATTCTCTTATAATTTTTTATAAAAATCCAGTGATGTTAATGATGGAACATACATTGACAGCTTGTATAGGCAATGCATTTTTATTGTCAGTCACATGACAGAGATTCCTGGGTAAGATTTCAGTGCACATATGCAATAATGTTAACAAGCTGCCATCTGCTGCTAAAGTTTTGGTTGTCTATTATTCTTCCAGGATGTCCTCACCACCACATTTTGTCCAGGGCATTTTGGACAATCTGATTAAGCATGATCACAATAAAGGTGACTAAGACTTGACTAAGACTTGCACAAGACTTGTTTTGGGGAGTAAACCTTCTGCACTCTTATACAGCCTTAATAAGCCTTTATAAAAACTCAATGTCCGTTTGACCTAGAGACATGAAACCTTAATAGAGACATATAGATGTATAGGGATTATTAAGTCTGTATAAAAGTACAGAAGGTTTACTCCCCAAAGCAAGTCTTGTGCTATATACAGAATAGTATTCTAAGTGATTTACAGTTGAAAAAGACTGTAAATTTACATGTCCAAAGTATATATATAATATATATAATATGTGCTTATATATATATATATATATATATATATGCCAAACTCCTGTTTGGCAAATTAAAAAAAACTATTTTGCCAAACGGCTATTAATTCATTACAAAATGCATATACTATTATATAACTTACTATTATAAGAGAGAGAGAGAGAGAGAGAGAGAGAGAGAATAAGATGTTCCATAAAGTGAATAACACAACCTTGCCCTCTGAGGTGGACTGTGCTAACCTTCCAAGTACACCCTGCATAATTGTGTGTGGTATGTTTGAATCTTTTAAAATTAAAACTATATTTAGTTTATGTTGGAATTTATGTTTTTTGGAATTCATGTTCAGTTTGTCACAGTGTTTTTGAGCCTTTCTTTTTTTCTTGTTACAACAGGAAGTTCTCTTTTGACCACAGAGTACTGTGTGGACCAAGTCATTGTTAACAGCGACATCACCATCTCCAGTGATGCTGTCAGATTGATGTTTGCCTTATACTGCTGCTTGAACATTTTATATCCAGCAGACCAAGGAGCAACACTGGAATTCGTGCAGAGGTAAAAAAAAGAAAGCAGGCACCAATGTCAGTCAACATCCTATTACATACTCACTTTCTCTCTCACTCATTCTCTTTTGCACACGCATACACACACGCAGTGTCCTTACGTACACTCACTCTCACAAACACATCCTCACATATACTCACTCTCACACATGTATCCTCACATACACTCACTGTCATACACACATCCTCTCATATACTCTCTCACTTACACTGTCACACGCATAATCCTCACAGTCTCTCTCTTGCGCACACACACAACATCCTCACATATTTATCTTTGTTATATATGACCACAACAAGCATGCCCTGTTCAAATCTCCACCATGCTGCTACTTTTATGTCTAATACATTATGGTACAATGCATTATTTTTTACTCATGTTTATTTGTTTTTCATTCAACAGATGCCTTTTCAAGATAAACCGCCGAGATGGGATCAAAAGTAGAAAAGAACACATCAAAAAAGCACATTTCTCCAATGGTTCTTTATATTTTACATTTATGCATTAGGCAGACTGTCACACCGTCACACTCACCTGACCCTGGACCAGTCTCCACCGAACGCACGCAATCACCCGCACCTGATTCAGCACCAGTCACGCGCTCACAATCACCGGACTACTAGCACCTGGTCACAATCAGCAGCTCCCTTTTAAAAGGATCGCTCAGCCTCAAGGTTGATACGTTCTGTCATTCCTGGATCATCTGCCCGCTTGTCTACTCGCGTGCCTGTTTTGGAAGAACAAACTTTATCTGCCTTCATTCTCCAACGAATGCCAGAAAGATTGAGTATACTTCTGTTGCCATATACTTACCTACAGAGAACCTGTTTTGATTTGTGAGTCTGCTGATGCTCACCTGCACTGATACTAACCTGGACACTTACCTGCAGAAAACCTATTTGATCTTTTATACTGTTGACGTTTACTTGCTTTAATACTTACCTGACTATTTACCTGCAGAGAACCTGTTTAAGTTGAGCACTTTAAATAAACTCCTTTGTTGCTCCTTACCCCTGTTGTCTGTTGTGACTGAGCGTGACACAGACGCTTTTGTCCAAAGCGACTTACATTGCATACTTTACATTGTTTCTAAGTATGTGCAATCCCTGGAATCGAACCCATGCTCTAACCACTGAGCTACAGGAAAGCTCTTACACTGATTAACAAAATTGCAGACCATGAATGAATGGATGGAGTAAACATTTTTAAATATCTCTCTATTACTTTAAAAAATTCTTGCCTCTGTGATTTAATTATTTGTTTTATGACTAATTCATCTGTTGATAAGTGGTCCAGCTTTTAAGACAGTTTATTATTAAACTGCCTTATTAAATTGTGTAACAAATTCCAATACTGTTGCAGTTCTTAACTAATTTTTATACTGGTATATTGTTGTACTTGTGAATTTTATTTTAGTGTATTGTTAAAATTATTACCTAAATGTTATTATTATATTGCCACATCCTCCCATACACTCACTCTCAAACACATCCTCACATTCACTCACTCTCACGAACACATCCTTAACACACATCCTCACATACACTCACTGTCACACACATTCTCACATACACACATTCTCACATACACCCACTCTCACAAACACATTTTAAAATACACTTACTCTCACAAACACATCCTCACATACACTCACTCTCACAAACACACCCTTAACACACATTCTCACATACGCTCACTGTCACACACACATTCTCACATACACACATTCTTACATACGCTTACTTTTACAAACACTTCCTCACATACACTCACTCTTGTACACACATCTTCACATACACTTAATCTTACAAACACACATTCTCACATACACTTACTCTTACAAACACATCCTAACATACACTTACTCTCATACACGTATCCACAACACACACTCTTATAGTATATTGTCACAGATATGAACAAATTATTAATATATTGTTGCAATTCTGAACAAATGTTTATATTGGTGTACTGTTGCAGTCGTAATTTAATTTTTATGTGGCTATACTGTTGCAGTTATGATTGATTTTTATATTGATATATTGTTGCTATAAGACAACTTTTGAATAAAGAACTGAAAAACACTTTTTGCACTTTTTTTTTAATTATAGCAGTGCTCAATCTTATTGTTGAAATATATGTAAAAAGCATGAAATTAGTTTAGCTTAGCATGAAAATTTTTTTAATTAAACATTTAAAAGATAATGAAATACAGAAAACCTTACGTAAAATTACAGTTAAAATTGTATTTTTAACTATAAAAATTTTGTTATTTTTTGTTATTTTACGTTTTTTTCTGGTGCCCCAGCTGCCGGAAATTACCTTTTTCTTTTACAGTGTATGCACAACATTTATTGTAACACCATTATGTGTTTGATCATCCGGGCCAAAGTGGATAAGTGTGTGACTCATTTGACCCAAAGCTATAATGCCAGCAAACAGGTACAAATTATAATATACTGTGTAAAAAGAAGATATTGTAGTGCGGTCTCCACTAAATGTTCATTAATATAAAATGTTGTTTGTGCTGTTGTGTCTGCATTGGAATTCAAGTACTGTTTGATTATTATTCCATATTAACCAACTTTATACATTATGCACAGTATTTTTCCATCCACTTAATCCACCTACCACCCTATCCATCCATCCATCCATCCATATCATCAAATTATCCATTCAAAACACACACCCCATCGATCCGTCCATCCATCCGTCTGTCTGTCCGTCTGTTTGAGAACAATAATAACTAGATATAGGTAAGTTTTCTGAAGAAAATGTGCGTGGTGCTTGCCATGGCAAAACTCGGGAATATTTAAACAATGTTAGCATGTTTTAACATGCTTGCCTGATTTAACATGATGCTAATATGATTCCCAGCTAACAAAAATGGTCCCCAGAATATCCCTCTAAATGGCCTCTGCGAACGTCCCCAAGACATTTCTGTGTAGGGTGCTCTTGATGTCCAAGGGGATGTTCACAGGACGAATACTGGCCATTTGGGACTTTTATGGGACTTAAAGTTCTATGAACCTGATTTTATTTTAGTTCTCTGGTAACCAAAGAAAACTGACATTTTTATTATTTTATTGTTTACTATATTATTGTGCATTCTAAATGTGTACGCGCGCTGTATGTGTGTTAGGCAAGCGCACTTAGGCAGTTGTGTGCATGTGTGTGTGACTTTGGTTCCCAGCTAACACACGATGTACCAGTTACATAATTTATTATACTTTTTGATAATTTCATGACTTACTAATTGGCAACGTATTGGCAAATCGCAAGACATTAATTAAATGTAATTTTATTACCAAATTACCAATTCACAACATTGCCATTACGTTGTCCTTACGTTGAGTTGACCAAACATGGTCCAGTTACGTAATGTATCTGTGCTATTTTGGTAATAACATGACTAACTGGCAACGTAAATAGAACGTTCCAGGCATGTAATCGAATTACCATTAAATTACTTCACAACTTGGTCTTGTAACCATTTGCTTATTAAATATGTTTAAAACATTTCCAGTCACAACACTGGAAAATCAATATGTATGCTGCTCTTTTAATGTTGTTCTGAATAGAAAATATGCTACATAACAGCGCGCGCCTCCTGCGTTTTTACTCAGGGCAGAAGCGTCTGACAGTACTCAGTGTTGCTCCGAAGTGGGACTTTTTATTTCACAACAACTTATATCAATGTTAAAACATGATATATTAACTCATATTTTAACAGAATTTTGTCTGACAGCAATAACATCACGTTTCTTGAGCTGTATTTTTACTGAAAGGAAAGTTCCTCTGACAGGAAATTTCCTTTTATCGTGTGAGACGTTTGAAACTTCACAACAATTTTTTTTTGTGCAAAACAACTTTTATTAAAATGTATTAAAAATAGACACAATTTCAATGTGTAAGTTCTGTAATCTTTATTATATTATTTTATTTGTTAAATAGGCTATTGAACGCCACTGATAGCGGTTGAGAGCAGTTACCATGGCAACCGAACAGACAACTAGGGACAGCAACTTCTCCGACTCCAGTCAGTTATATGACAAAACATGAACAACCTCAGAATAATGAACATTATTTACCTTCTAGTTAAAGTGTTTTGGTTAATATTTATTCCTCTGTAATTATTTAGTATATTTTATCTTCTTCGCTAGCATGTTTAGAAACAATTAGCATGATGGTAGCATAATGCTAGCATGTTTTAACGTAAATTAGCATTATGCTAGCATGTTTTAGCATATTATATTACCATGATGCTAGTGTGTTTTAGCATCAATTAGCATGATGGCAGCATGTTTTAGCATCAATTAGCATGACTCTAGCATGATTGCGCATACTCAGAAACAATGTATAGTATATTGCAATGTAAGTCGCTTTGGATAAAAGCGTCTGCCAAATGAATAAATGTAATGTAAATGTAAATGTTTTAAGTGATTTGTTGCTTTATTGAAATTGAGAACCCTTTGTTAATCAACATTAACAGTGAGTCATGCAGTATTTTGTTTTGTTCATTATTTATTATAGGCTGTCAACAATGTTTATGGACAATATACAGAAATGAAACTGAGACACCCACAAGGCTGTATTTCTTTATTTATTTAACAACTTTTTATTCATTTCCTATATGGTATTGTTATGCAGATGCAGCTTTGTGTGCCTCTTAATCAAAGAATAATAATACTACAGCTGATTGCATTGGGTTAACAAAAACTCACCCCATATTCTCTCCCCATCACCCCATCTTTTTGAGCCAGGTTGACATAGCATCACCAAAAGAGGAGGAGAGTGTCAGCGATAAAGAGTGTCAGTTTGGGAGAAAGTAGAGACTCCCTGCTCTTAATGACTATTCAATGCTATACTATGGAAAACAGTGATCATCTGACTCATCAATTTATCATGTCTTTTCTCTTTCTCCCTCAAACACACAGGCATATACGAGATGGACGTCATAGCTTGTTTTAGGTTTCATCAGTGTGAATTATACAAATTTAATGTATTAGCACTAGTATAATAAATTATACTTTCTAGAAGTATTTGTCAACTCTCACTGTTTCCTATCTATTATATGGCTTTAGTGCTTTTCTGGAATAGGGGTTGGTATTCATATTCAAGGGTGCGCAAAGATGGGTGGTATTTGTGATTGTATGTAGTGGTTCAGTCTGGATCAAAATGCCAGGAATGATTTTTTTTTTGTCCCAGTCCAGCCCTGGATATGGCTGCATTTCGTTGTCAATGTGCAATCGCAGGTTTAAATTTTTGTTGAACCATTGCCACCTTGAAAATTCTTCACTGTCATTAAACTCAACAAGGTAGATTCAACTCAACAAGGTTTTCTGTGAGGAACTCTTTCATTTTCTCCAATCCAACATGTGCTATCATTTAGCCAATTTAAACTTTCTTAACAGCAAGTTTAAAATGAATCCCTAACCGAAATTTAAATCTGAGTTTAAAGAGATGAAGCAACGAGATTAAAAATAATTTAGGTTTACTCTAAACTTTGAACCAGTATCAAAATGTATCCCTGATTATATTTAAAAAATGTTTAAAGTTTGGTGTAACACAATTATCAAATAAACCTTGACTAAATTTAGCAAAACCTATAAACAACTGCAAGCAGCTATGATGTGACCAAACACTATGACGCCATCGCCACAAGGAGCTTCTCTGAAAATAATGCATGGTGGACACTTCCATTTATCCAGTAAATAATAATGGAGTATTTAAAGTCCTTTTTAAGTGGCACTTCCTGCTTCCAGTTGGTGGTACTATAACTGTTACTCACAATAGCCACATCATTGTGATCAGCCCACAACAGCAAACATATTTTCCCAGTTTGATGTAAATCATGCAATGCATACAGAAGATGACACGCATCCTGTTCCATTTATTGTCATAAATTCATTGTTTTGACTTTCCATCTTTAATGTCTCTCCTTTATTCATACATATTTGCCAAGTTTTACATAAATCACTCAATGCGCATTGTAGATATTAGAGACCCCAAAAACCATATGAAAATAGGAATAAAATAAAGAAAATAAGTATAGCTGCAAGCAGCAATGGCAGGCCCAAGCACTATGGCGCCATCGCCACCGGGTGCTTCTCAGAAAAATGGTTGTCACATGCATTTCACTCCAGAAATAATTGGGGACTATTTTAAAGTGTATGTCGTGGCCACAACAAAATAAGTGAACCGAGAATGTCCCTTCCTGGGCACCGTACTTTCACTCTCTCCCTTCTCTCCAAAAGCGAGTTGATAGCACACGTGACCGCAGTGCCTGTCTTGTCTTATTTGCTCCGGCTAAATAGCATTAGTAAGTAAGATGCGAGTGCGGGGTCATGACAGGCTTTGGTTGAAAGAACACAGCAGAAGTGCTGTCTGCAACTATTTTAGATTTGAGGCAAATGAACACGGAAAGGCAAAAGACACAAGCACGCCAATATGCAAGCGTTGTTACAAAGTGCTAACAAAAGGTGCTAACACCACTAATTTAGCAAAGCACCTAAAAGACAGACACCTGGACTTAAAGAATTTCAAGACTACTTTCATTTTAAAATGACTGAAATATCAATCAAGATGGCCCAGTATTGTTGATATGTGTGTCGTCATGTCATTCCAGTGAGGTTTGTATTCGCATATGATGTACGCACCTTTGCACATCCGTGTTTACTATAGCGCTCTATTTATGTGCGCTGATCAATGAATATATGCGAATCCAAAATTAAAATCTGTTCATCATATAAATGTTAGTTTATTAACCAACATTAATGAACAATGAGCAATACATTTACAGTTACAGTATTTATAAAACTTTGATAACATTAGTTAATAAAAATACAATGGTACATGTTAGCTCTTATTAAAAATATTAAAATTAAAAATATTAAGATGTTTTAGAAGTATTTTTTCATTGTTAATTCATGTGATAATGTTAACAAATATCTATTACCATTAACTTAAGCACTTTATTGGTAGAGCCTTTGAAACAAGTGCACTACCTCAAGATGTTTTTGTTCATGTATAATATACATCATTGTTATGTTCTAGACTTGTGATATATTTATCTTTAAATTAAAGTAAAAAAAAAAAAACATTTACACTSTTAACATTGTGGCAGTTTTTTCCCCGTGTAAAATGGTATTGAATATCTATATTTTTTTAAGTTATAGTAATGTCAACAACAAACGCAACAGCAGCGTAGCTCAATGAGATAATCCACAACACACTGGGAACTTGCAACAAATAGACATCCAAACAATCCACAAACTATACATCAAAACAGGGAACTTAAATAGGGAAACTAATCAGAAAGAGACAGGTGAAGACGATAATTAAACAATAAGTGCATGAAAACAGGAAAAAAACAGAACCAGACAGATAACTTCAAAATAAGAGTCCGTACACGTAACAATTACTGTATTTATAAACATTTATGTACATTTTTATTTTTTATTTATTCATCTAAATTGTTTTTTTTTCTCTGATTAATACTTGGTTCAAAGTAATATTTACATGAGGTTTGATCAATTTTAAGTATAGCTCTCCATTAATGGTATAGTTTTTCTTCTATTCCTAAGGGACTAATTTCTTCGTAGTGTACTTAGTTTTTATTTATCTTTCGGAATTGTTATTGTGGTCTCTAAATAGAGTTTGGATTTGTACATGATTATTACGCTCATTGACCTTATTATGGGGGGTGCTACTCTGTCGTTTGAGAGTACTTTAAGCAGGCTAGGGTAACCCCACTGCTAAAGAAACCTAACCTAGATCCAACACTTCTCGAAAACTACAGACTGGTATCCCTGCTTCCATTCAT